>JAHDVE020007748.1:0-16285 GCA_022606495.2 Halesus radiatus
TACGTTTTTACAAAACAGCATGCCTTTATTATACCTTAGGGGCGTTTTATTAGCATTATATATGAAAACAAACACATGAAACGTAATTTAATCTGAGCAAAACACAAAAATGTCAAGAAACCCTCAAAAGTCACATGTTCATTCATTCTTCACATCCAGACTTATTCAAATCAGGTTCCTTCCCACCACAAGAAAAAGCCTAAAAATGTTGTTGAGATATAAAGGAAATTTTTCTGAGCAAAATGATTGCACAATTTAATTACCGTCAAAATTCCAAGACACACCAGATGGATAAGAGAATAAAATAGTTTATTAATTAATTGTAGGCGGAGAGGATGTAATTGATTTCAATCCATTCACCCGGACTCTGATTAAATTTTTCGGGAAAATTCACCCGTCGGGCGGGAGACAGATTTCAAATTGTGATTTTGACCATCGCAAATTTGTTTTCACGCCTTACTGACTTTCACCGAAAGCAAACCAGTTGTTTTTGTTGTTAGCTGCAATTTGATGATGTTGATTTAAATTTAAAAGCCGCAAAAAGGTCATCAACACAAATGAAAACACAAAAAGTTATTGTGTTCGATTTTTCGTAATTTTTTTTTCTGTTTTGTTTGTTGGGGCTGAAAAAGCGACGGAAAAAAAAAATTCTTTTCGTTTTATGAAAAATTCAGATGTAATGTCGCTAACGAATAATAATTGAAGTGACACAACTGTTTTTTGTCGATATACGGAAACAAAATGTTTTACCAAAAAGAGTTGCCATATAAAAATACGATTAGTTTTATTGTTTTTAATCGCACTCCACATCACCAAAGAAATACGAGTATTTCTAATTTATCCTACCGAAATCGTAAAAATTCTAAAATGTACTTAAATCGTTTTTTACCGATTTCCATGTTTTGATATAAAATTCATAATTGGTGAATAGCCACATAATGAACATCTATGTATATTGCACCTGACGGGGTAGGTAGCATGGAAATGTTAAGAAAATTCCTAAATTTACGTTATGCTGATAATGATATAATAGTTTATTTCCTTTTTACCCCTGAAATTATCCCAAAAATCTCTAATGAACTATTTCTAACGGGTGTTTGTTAATAGAAATTGCCGAAAGTAAAACGAGCTATGTACAATATGTTTTATTATGAACTGTCGAGAAATAAATAAATTTATAATATTGTATTGAGTAGCAATTTTCCTCTAATTTTACCTAAAAATTAAACGTTACATAAGATTCCTAAGACTGCTATCTTTCAAATGTGGATTAAATACTTTACTCCAATATTACGAGGAACGACTTCGATACTTTAATTTTATTACCTTGGAAAAAAGAAGATAGTCTACTGATTTAATATACTTGTACTTATTCAAAATTATTCACAAAAAGCTTGAAAATACTCATCCTTTAAGTAGTATTAACGTAAAAGTTCCCAATAGACGCTATTTAAGGATTCATAAAAAAATATCTTGTAATATTTTATAACAATATTGCATAAAATATCTGAAATAAAAATCTTTGCCTCTGTTCAGAAACGGGCGGTCCGTTTGATAGATTCGCCTATCTTAACAAACGGATTGCAATCTTTGGAGCACAGACGTCAGGTGGAAATGCTGTCTTTTATTTTAATGGAAGATGGTCTGAGGAACTAGCATTATTGATCCCTTCCGCACCGATACACAGTCGGGAAATATGCCAAATGCGCGCTCAACATCTGCACACGGTTGGCATTTGTCACATGAAAATGGTCGCTTCTACGACTCGTTCTATGCTATGGAAAGATCTGCTGGCCTCTGTGTTTCCTCCCTTCTACAACATTGGTCTCTTCAAGACCCAGGTTTACTTCTTCCTATCCTCTAAACGACCCTCCACACAGCATCCCCAAAGATTATTTCCCTCGGGGTCTCCTGTGTGGAGATATTGTACACATAATAAATATCCCATTTCAATCCAATGTCTCGGATTGTACAATAATATAGAATGTGACGAAATAAACATCTTTATAAATAGCCTCGCATATTTTAAAAAGCAAATCAGCCATCTTCTATCACGTCATGAAAAATAGTGGTGTTATGAGGAATACTGTAACTTGGTTTTATTTTCTCCTTCTCTTTCTATAATCACATGTTATGTTTTATACCACTGTTATTAGAAACCTTGTAACATTTTATATTTTTATTTCATTTCTTTTCTTCACTTTCTGTATGCTTCTTATGCTTCATGTTATATTTCCGCTATTTCTTTTATTATTTAGCATCTCTACCAAATGATAACTAAACTAAAAACAACGCTTCCTGTGAACATTTTGACTACATTATTTAACACTTAGGCACTTCCCAATATTAGTTTTATAATGATGATAATGTTATTAATATATTCCAAACAATAAGTAAATGATGTTTATACAAAGCTGACTGATAACGAGTAGTATTTCTGATTTTCTACTTAATAACTATAGTAATGGATAGGATAGGTTAGGTTGGATTAGGTTTATTATGATGGGTTATGTTAGGATAGACTAACGGCCGTTTTCTCCAACTTTTCGAATGATCAACTGAGCTGCCGATCAGCCAAGTGTTTTGTTAAGTATTCGCGCTATTTGACTGTCACCAAACATTTTTCATCTTTGAACTTCCTAAATTGTCTATGAAGGACTCGCCCACTTCTATGGAAAATATAATTGTACCCCCACACGTTCATAGTCAATAAAGTGACATCAAAGTAAACACTTTCAATGTTAAATTAACATAGACGAGTTAATTTTCTATTTATTATGAATACATATTATTTGTCTTAAATATTGTAATACAAACACCAACATTTTATATTTAAAAACGCATATGTTAAAAATAAAGTGTTACCTTGACTATTACCGATGCCGCGAAAACGGAAGTAAACATTGTTGACGTTTGTCTTCTGTGCGTTCTTTCAATTTTCAATCAGTCTTTATATATTCCACTATTTGAATTATGTCAATAATATCTCCATCGTCACTGTCTTCATATTCGCCGTCCATACCCGCTATTGGTATTACATTAAAAATATCTTCATTTTCGCTCTCCATGTTCAAAATTATCAATACAATAGGTACAGAAAATAGTTCGCGAAACGAATGACGTTTGAGACCATAGATATCTATGACATTTGACGTTTACGCTGTCATTTGATACTCTGTTGACACTTTTTATAACTGGTCTTTCACTGAGGAGAACTCTTAATCCACATAATTCGATAACTTAAGATGATCCCAAGTTTGACTGAGATTTCGTTGGGAAATGCGAATTTGTGCATTTGAACAGTGCTGAGGGAAAATTCCGGCTCAGCCGTTGCTCAGTAAGGTTGGGAAGAACGGCCGTAAGTGTATATGGTTAGAGATGGGTCCCAGCATTATTAAAAATGATCTTTTCATCCCTTTCAGTTCGGATTATTTTAAAATCAATATACAGGTTTTCTATTTGTTCGGCAGTGGTTGATTTAGCGCCCGGCGATATGATAAACTATTGCTGCTAGTCTAGGCTGTATTTTACAGTGATTTATTTGTAAAAAGCCGTCACAAATTTCCTAATGGTGTCGGGGAAGTATTATTGTAGGTCCGATAATGGCCGAGCAGAACGGACTTGGATTAATGGCAGCGTTTTGTGTGGAAGAAACTTCGTAAAGCGTGATTTGTGTGAAATGAATCCTGAGAATTTGACACAGGACTCATTATGTTTTAGGCACAGTATGTAGGTATGACTACCAGAAATTTTAAAACTGGAATCAGGGAACATGAACTCTGTTTCAAAATAAAACTATTCCGAATTTCCTAATCATTTATTAGAGACAGGTTATGGCTTCAATGAAGAAAAAACTAAGTTTAAACATTCAAATATGAATATATATTTTAAATTGTATGCCTTAGAAACTTATAAACTAAACTATCTTATGCATCTTTTCGCAATATTGTCGTAGTTTTGTTGATTGCTAAAATAGCTCACGTTTCATGTCACCTTTTCAATATTTCAATAATTATCACGTCCCTCTTGACAACAACGAGCTTTACATATAGAAAGAAAGGGTCTTAGATTACATTAACTATAGCAATTGGAAATTAATAAATGAACGACTGATCTTTCTACTAGACGTAATGGCAAACTTTGAGGGAGCACATGATCCCGATCTATGAAGAGAGCTGAAGGGGAGTGAGACACGACCCATCGTTCCCTTGTAAAAGGGAAATGAAACTGATAAATTGACGACTTTTTAATTTGCACAAAACTCCCTTTTGTGCAAAACATCAAAATTTGGACAAATTTTCTCTGCGAGCCTTGTGGTTGATGCGAGGGTCTGGGTCCAGTGGACAATGGTAGTCCGAAAAGGGTCCAGGGTCAGCGGTGGTCAAAATGAAGAAGAAGGCAAGTCGGTAGATGCAGAGCGAGGTGGGGCAGTTGAGGTAGAGAAGTGTATGTCGGGGCGAGAGTTGCTGACTGAATGTTTTTGGGTTTTATTTGTATTCCTAGGCTCTATCTCAAACGATCTGTTTGGGTTTTCGCGATGCTATTGGCTCATTTCCGTGCAGGTAGCATCGCGAAAGTTTATCCAACAATACTTGATTCTCTCGCACCGCGTTGCCTCGCTTTGTCGTTCCATTTTGTTATTCGTAGCAATCTAGTAGCGACATAACACTCGCCGCCACCTGCACAATATATTTTTGCATAAGTTTGCACAAAAAGACAAAGTTTCTTTGGCTAGTACTGACAGTTACAAAATTTAAATACTTATTTTCCGCTTGGTCCCGGCCCCACAGAAGTGCCAACAATATAATTAATTAATAATTAAACTATCGCCACGGCAAACATCGCAGAAGTGACGAAGACGTCCAATACACTAATGTAATATTAATTAATAAAGGAAAATGATTTATTCCCCACTTCTCAGTATATTCCCACTACCAAACAATATAACACATTCAAATAAACCAAATAAGAAAACATTGTCATTGAAATGCGGCGAAAACGCATTATATGTATAAATACCTTATAGAATAGAGAATTTTAATTATTGTCTTACCAAAATCGGTTTTACCGGTATAAATCATTTTAAAAACCGTCCAAATTAGAATTGGGTTGGAGTAAATAAAATCATATAAGTCGTCGCAAAGTGTTGAAAATGACATTGAACGCCGAAACAGCCTTCACGATAATAAAAAAACTGAAATACTTGCAGAAATTAATGTAACATTATTAAATTTGATAACGCATTCACGCAACACTCTCTCATTTGACTTACAGCAAAAAAAAAACAAAAGATGTCTAATTGGAAACTAAGAACTCAAATTATACGAAATATGCTTCGCTCAGCCGAGAAACAAGTCTTTTAGAGAATAGAAAGTTCCACTGAACCGAAAGAAATAAGTTCCATCATAAAGATAGTATGGATTAGGATACACACTCATTTGCTTTTTCCATTATCTCAGGCACAAACCCTCTGAAACTGTATTTTTTCTCCATGGAAATGCTGACTTGAAATTTTCTTTAAGCAATTGGCGATAAACTGTGGCGGGTAAAACACTCCCATCCGTGGGAAAATTTTCGGGGGCCAAAAAACATTGTTTGTTGAAAGAGATAACATGTTTTTCTGAAAGAAAATAATATCACAAAGGTCCGAAGTTACGAGACCTCATTGTGTGGGCCCAAGAAAACATCCACTAAAATCTAATTTTCCGCTTGGAAACTTGATTACGAAAATATTTGCGAACGGTTTGTTTTTG
Source organism: Halesus radiatus (assembly GCA_022606495.2). Taxonomy (NCBI): domain Eukaryota; kingdom Metazoa; phylum Arthropoda; class Insecta; order Trichoptera; family Limnephilidae; genus Halesus; species Halesus radiatus. The sequence goes on from JAHDVE020007748.1 coordinate 5,754, forward strand.
TTAGAAATATTTAACCTCTTCGGTGAAGGATTTAAAAAAAAAAGTTTTTATTAAGAAGTATACATTACATTATGCATTTTATTTCGAAGAGTTTAGAAACAAACATAGTATACACATTCACAGTACATTAACAACATTTACAACACATAATTTGCATTTGTAATAAAGACATACCACTGGTACATTATAATATTAGTGTTCAAAGTCACTTATTATAAAGAAACACATCACTGGGATATTATATAGTTATTCTTATTACAGAGACACATCACACCATTAATCCTTAAGGTATTCTTTCAAAATAATAGCGTTTAAATATCTTACTTTGAGACCTTTCACATTGGGTGGCATTTTCAATATCGTTGGGTGATTTATTGAATTGTGTGTAAGTTATATATTCTAAAGATTTTAGTCCATATTTTGTAGATTCTATATTTCGCAAAAATGAGATACAAGATTTATTAACCCTTTGAAAGGTACTGCCTTTTTCTTTTGGCATTCGTTTTATTTTTATTTTTATGTCGCTATTATATCTATCTCTATCATATAAAAACGATTATCTGTCTGTCTGTCCTCGATTTTATGGAAAATTACTAGACCGGTTTTGCTGAAAATATCACAGTTTGTTCTCATTAGTGACGGGAACGTTTAGAGGGTAGTTTGAATGGAATCCAATATGTAAAACTGTTGCTATAGTATTTAATTTTTGTCTGAAAAACATTGAACCCGCCATGTTGTATTTAGGTTTGTTCACAGATATACCAGTCTGGTTAGCCACAGACTACATATTCAAAAGAATAAGGTTTGTTTGGGTAGAATATTTTCAAAATGGATAATACAAGTAGGTAGGTACCTACTTAAATCTGTTTTATTTTTTTATATGTTTTGAACAAATTGTTGTTGACTGTATAAAAAAGGATGGTGAGAATGTAAGTAAATGAGAATCCAACGTACCGTGAAAAGTTAAACAACATTACATACACAGTGCATCCGTTTATATTAATTTCACGAAGAGTGTTCGTTTCAGGTGTAAGGACATTTCTTTGGAGTTACAGATTCAAATTTTATGGAAATATTTATGTTTGACCTTTGACGTTTTATCTATGCAATTATTTCAAATCACCCCCGGGTATAACGTAACGTGGGGTAAAGTTTTGGGAATAAAATTTATGTATTCCAACATTCAAACATTAATTCATTTTTTTGTTTCTTGTTTTCAAAGTTACTACGGCAATGGAGAGAACTGGCTCTTGAGTTTGGTGCCGTAGAAACATCTTGATATCAATAATAATAGTTAAACATAATAATAGCCCTCATGATACGGTCCTCGGATAATTATTTCTATTGTGTATTGATGGTAACAAATATGACGATCTCCTTGATTGTATATCTCCCTGGTAGCTGTGGGTATCTTTAAAATTATTTAAGTGCTTCTATTATATTAAGTCTATCCTTAATGTAACAAAACTGTATTTTTTTATTACCAATTTGTTTAATACTTGCTCATATTTTGATATTTTTGTAAATCGCAATTGTGTATTTGGACTCTAGTATCTCCATAACCAAACTGTTGTGCAGTTTTCCTATTTTTTCCAACTTGTGTACATTGATCACAATATGTATGCACCTACCATATATTAGTCTATTATTGCGCTACATGTGTATCATGATTGTTATTTACTATTGTATTATATAATATTGTTGAATTAAACTCCCGCTGACAAGCTACTTACAGTGGCTTAGCGGGTACAAGTTCCCATCGTATTTAATACATATTATACAATAAAAAATAACATATGTAAATGACATTTTCGAACAAAAAATTATTGTTTAACTGATCTCTTATGGAGCTGATACTATATTATTAATGAAAGGTCCAACATGGGAACTAGTTAATAAATTTTCTAATAATTATATATATATATTTAAAGAATATAGTTTAATAACAACCTTTTCTCACTTAATGCAAAAAAACAGTATACGAGTACGTCTTTTTCTCATTATGTATAATGCCTAAAGAAAACGTTAATATCGTATTTTTTTTACTCTTTGCTTATCTACAGTATTATTGGTTGGGGAGGATTTTATAAAATATAATCAAAATTCAGTAGAAGTTTCACAAAGAAACATCAGAAATGTAATACTTAAAAAAATTTCCACCTTCTCAACGAAATCACTTTTCAAGCAATTTCCAGTTCCAATCGTCGCAGATAACTTTAAGAATGTTTCTATTATAAAAATGTGCTAAAAGAAAAATCTTAAAGAAAATCAGGAATATTACAAACCTATGAGAAATTTAAACCAATTTATAACACCCATTTTAAGAAAAAAACTCAAATGCAAAACGGTTACATTAACCTCGGCATTGGAATGCGCTGTACTCGTATAATGTTCAATTAGAACAAATAAATAAAATTAAACTCTCCTCTAAAAACTTGCATAAGTAAATATTTCATACGAAATATTTTATAAATAACAGCAAATGAAGTATTATTATGCATCTACAAATAATCGTGGCCCCCTTATCTGACACAAGAACTCCTCTTTTCTAATAAGGTATACACAACCAAGAATACCCATTTTTCGGGAAGACTATTAAAATGTTTTTTATCTATCTGTAAAGATAAATTCTTTTTTTTCAATTTTATACTACGGTACATTTATTTAATTTTTAAAATATAGTAAATTGTTTCAATAATTAATATTTATAATATTTAACATATTTATTTATTCTAGAAGGTATCCAGGGGCAGCGCAAATAAAATGCAAATTTAAAAATTGCAACAACGTCGTTTCTTATTAATTAATAATTTAATTTCGACGGGTTTTTAAAAGATGAAAGAAACAAAGGATTGCTGTCGGAAACGGGACACTTTGCTTCACTTCATAAAGGTTATCCACTCCGAATTAATATTTAAACTTGACGCATCGGAATTTGATACCCTTGATTTTGATACCCGTGAGAACATTAACGGAATTATACTCGTATTTGAAAAGTTTAAAATGCAACATAATAAATAAACCAACTAAGAAAACATTATCATTTAAATACTGGGAAACACATTATAAATGTAAAAACCTCAAAAATAGAGAATATTGATTATCTTTTAAATAAATCGGTTTTACCGATAATAAGTCATTGTTTTTAAAAACCCGTCCAAATTAGAATGACGGGGGAGTAAATAAAATCATATAAATAATTCGTCACAATGTGGATTAACTGCAGTTTGAAAATTGCCTTAAACTCCGAAACAGCTGTCACAATAATAAAAACTAAAATTACTTGCAGAACTTAGTAATAAAAAAATATATATTAAAAAAAAAACATCGTTTCTTATAACAGTTTTCGTACAATCGAGAATGGTGGCTTCAAAAACTGTTTAATTTAATCAAATATATTAAACAACCATTACAGCACATCTTATCCATCGTTTTCATAAACGTCAGATGGAACAGGAAGAGATGCTACAAAACTCTCAGCGGTAAGACTTTAACCACGTTTGTATTCAATACCTGCAAAACTCCGTAATTCAGCTTATACACGGAATTATAGTAAAGATTTAAGATTCGGTGGATAGACCACTACCATTCGTGTTTCGTATAATAAATAAAACAATTAATTAAATCCACAATGCGTATTTAATAATTGTAAGTTACCGCCGAGGGAGCACTTAGGAAATTACGTTAGTTAAAATTCTAAGGCAGTGTTGTAAAACGAAAGTGTAGGAACCTCTGACTAATATCTGGTACGTGATATTTATACACTGTTTAATAATATTAACTACGTACCCGTACGTCTTCAATATTATTTAATCTTCACCAGGGTGTCAAATAAAGAAACATAATTGTGTTAAAGTCGGTGAGGGTAAATCCGGAAGAGTGAGGAGAGGCTTGACAGTGGATATGTAGTGGACGGAGACCGTTAAAGTAGCCTAAGATAGGAATGCCAGGGGCCTGATTCCCGTTATTTTTAAGGATGAGGCATTGTCCTTATCCTTAGGCTTAAGTCTAAACGTAACGTAATACGTGCTCAATGGTAATTTTAATGTTAGAAAAAAAACACTTTTAGCACGTAATGCTTTTAAATATTGAAATCAATTATTTTTTTGCCGGTATACACACGGAATATGAATTTAATTAAATTTTCAGTGTACATTTTAGGCTCAGGTCCTAATTAATTAAAAAATATTATATTTTAGTATACTGTATGTCCTGATGAGGAAAAATTAGCTTTCGAAACATGTTGATATGTATATATTAATGAAGTGTTTATTACAAAATAATTTTTAATTCATTTATTAATAATTGATAATATTTTGTTTTATTTATTTTTTAAGATTAATTAGGTTAAGCGAGATTAGGGTTGCGGGCAGTTTTTTTTTCGTATTTTTAATGACATGTGACGATTCATACGTGTGTTGATTTATCCTGCCACCGACCGTTTGATAGCTTTTGGTGTTTCAGATAAATATTTTTTTTCGAAAACTATTACAGATGAGAATAAAACACAAAAGATAAAAAAGCGTCGCCTTTCTATTTATAATACCTGTATTTTTTACTAACAATTCCACCTTTACTCGGTTTTTCTAGTTTATTTCCCTCGAAAAAATATCTTATTATGACAAAAATTCCAAAACGATTTACTCTATTATCATTGGTCAATATCTCTCACTTCATCTCTCAACCAATCGTTTTCGCACTAAGGTACCATTTCCCCCAAATCATCTCAGAAATCGACTGCACGATTTCCTTTTATTACACATTTTATGTACCGTAATTTCTTTACAATAAATATTTCTGAACGAAAACCCTTTGATCAGGTTCGTCGATTTCTAATTACAAGGAAAGGAAAAAGGACAAACAATTTATTTAAGTTACTTTTTGTTCTTAATGAATAAAATATATTTATTATGTTATTAACTATTTTCTGGGCCCTCTTCGGCCTGAATTTATGAGTTTTATCGTCGGCTCATAAATCTGAGTGATACGTAACTCAATCTTATCAATATTACTTAATAATATTTTCTCTTTTTTAGTACTCAATTTTAAACGCATTTCTTTTGTTCATTGCACCAACCAGTACTTATCAAACACATATACATAATTGTTTACTATGTAATATTTGTTTTTCTCATCTCTTCATAGGTACGTTAATAATTTTTTTCTGTACTTTTCTTCACATCTCTTTATACTTAATTATTATACTTTTTCTAGATATACTATATTACCATACTATGTCAATACTAGATTTTTCCCATTTATTTTTGTATGATGGCACTTAATACGAACTAAACTTGTCAATTTGATTGTCCTAAAACAGTTGGGCAGTCAAATCTTTCCTACATTTTATTGTTTAATAATGAGTGTTTCAAATTTAAAAAAAAATCTTATAACGTTTTAGTTGATATATGTTGACATCCTGTATTTCTATTCCTAATATTAACCTACTTAAAAGTAAATATTAAATATACTTTTCTGTAGAGATAATATTGTTTGGTTGTTCATTTTATTTTCATGAATACCGCACAAAAGTCCCAACTGCTCTCAACCATCTGGAGCCAGTGAGACTATGACATTCCCAGTTGGGGTATGTTGTGAGGCTGAAAGTAGTAGGGACTGGAAGGATATAGAGAAGAGGACGGGGGAAAAGTACCTGATTATTTAGATCTGGTCACTAGACACGACTAAAGCCATTTCAAGCAGCATTTAAACAGTAAAAATTAAAACAAAAAACAAAAAATAAAAATAACGCCTTCTTCAGGGTAAAATATATACTAACTTTACACTACTGAAAAATTATGGGCAATACATTAGGTGTTGACGTGGGGGTTCTGTTTTGTATAGAGGGGGGGGGTAAGTAGGGAGAGAGGGGTGAGAAAAATGGTTTGGAATGTTGGAAGCTATTAAAAATAGGTAGTGTGATAGATTATAAATATAAATAAGAACATTTAATTAATATTTTTAAATACCTATACAATATGCATGGGTCTAAAATTGTTTTGGATATTATGCAGACATGTTTTCAGGTTTTCACGGCCAAAAGTATTTTTTTTATTAGTTTTGGGTTATTATTTCGTGTTATTTAAAAAAAAATATATGCATTTATTGTATTATTATATTAATAATAATTTAACGATTTGTATAGCGCCGTTTTTGTGAACATTTATGAAACAAAGCGATAACATTATTCTATAATTAAGTTATCAAACAATAAAACACAGGTGTTCAGGATGACAGGAATTTGTTGATAAAAAAAATATAGTTTCATTATTTTTACTATTTTTCCAACGAAATATTCAAACTCTAAATAATTTCCCTCAAAACTAAAATAGTTAAGTAGTCCGTGAAAGGGAATGGCCGACACATGTGTCGATGAATCTCGCTATCCATCACACCGCCAATCCTTCTGTGGGAGAAAGGAACGTGAACAATGCCGAATTGGCACGTGGAATGTCAGAGGAGAAATGGAAAGAAAAATGAATGAACTATGTGATACGATGGTGAGGAAAAGTTTCGATGTACTCTGTATAACAGAGAGCATGAAAAAGGGGAGCGGTACGATGCGATATAATGATACGCTTGTCATATGTGGGTTGTCATCAGTCATCAGTTGCTTGTCATCAGGGGGTTGCAGCGTTACGTCTCCTAGAATGGTGGAATGTGTGTTGCAATATGAAGTCCGAAAATAATGTGCATACGATTCAAAATTGGGTTGACAAGAGTGTTTTAGTTATATGCTATGCTCCTGTCAACTCTGAAAGACTTCTCGAAGCATAAAATCACAATTTTTTTTCTTAGTAAATACAAATAGTACATCCTTAGAATCACCCTTCTTCGTAATTTTTCGTACTAGAGAAACATAAATACTATAGATTTATCGAAGATATATAATTTAAATGTAAAATGTTTTTGTTTTAAGACATTTTATTTTATTTATGTACGAGTATATTTCTGCATTCGACCGGTTTCGGTTGGACTCAACCTTCATCAGGAATGTAGACATATAAACTGAATTTCAATTTGATCAAAGTTGTATTAATTTCATACATTGATTATAATTATTTGAGATACACGATACTTGAAGAGAGAAGACATTAGTTAAGATGTTACGCCACCGGGAGACGAGAATGGAATGATTTTTTCAAGGCAATTCGAGGTTTATATAATCCGGTTGATTTTCTGATGTTTCTTTAGTTCTTATGTTTTCTGCACAAATAATATTTTTGAATCAGCGGTTGTCAGGTGGTTGGTAGGTAGGTACCGGCAGGTAGCCACAATACAATACAATATCAAAAAATCTTTTCAACTACAAAGATAATTTATAGAAGTCTTCTAATTGTCATTCAAATAAAATAAAGAGATTAGCAGAATATGATACATGAATAATCAATGGGAATAAACTAATGAGGATACATAATAATGCCAATGGGGAAATATATTATTTATTATATTTCATACGCCCTATTTGGGCTTTTACATATTTAAAAAAAAAATCAAATTACAATAGTGACACATGTGCAAAGCACATCACAGTAGGTAGATAGAAAACCTTCACGAATTACAACAACTAAATATTAATGTCCTACAAACAAATTCAACAATAACATCGTGCAAGTAATATAATAATAATAATAATAACAAAGCATTTATATAGCGCAGTTTTGTGTTGTTTCACTTCAAGTGCGCAATATACCAGTCAATGGAAAAAATATGTTCATATCTCAATCAATTCAACGCACGAACCTACCCAAATAATAAGTAATAAAATTTACCTATTTTCTGCGCTTCATTTTACAGTGTTTGCTTTGTAATCCAAACACGGCGATACATTTTGTTTTTATTCGATAAGTGCAATGTCTTCATAACATAACCATTTTGTTTTGTCAGCTATTTCAACGTTCAAAGCCATTCTCAAGCTGTGGTTGCGCCACATCACTTCTTTACATGTTTTTATTTACTCCTACCCAACGTTTGTTTTAATAGTGGTTGAAATGAAAGTAAAGTTTTTAGTTTGGGTTCAAAGAAAGAAGTAAAAAAAAAACTTTACTAAAATAATTTATTCATGTTTTCAAAGATTTACTTAGAAATCAATCGTGATAATTAAAATCCTTTGTTCCATGAGGTGCCCTTGAAGTTTATGTTTTCAACCCTTTAATGGTGAAGGGTTTTTCTTAATTGTTTTTATAATAACGCAAATGCTATTTCATTCAATTACCATTGGTTATTCCCTCTGGTATGAAATTAAAGTAAAGAGTGAAAATAGCAGAAATATTTGAAGGAATTATATTGTTTAGGCTTCATGAAAAGATTGAGTGGAGAATAGATTTTTTGTTTTGTTTTACTAGCGTTATATTTGGATAATTTATTAATTTGTTTATCTCAGTTGTTCCAGTAAATTTAATGTAAAACTCTTTCTTTTAAGGTTATGTGTTGAGGTTTAGGTAAAAATAAATTAAGCTCTACGAATTAAACACAATGATTTTCTAATGTTGAAGATGCATAAATTATTTTAATATTTTTTATGTTTCTTTGTGGATTACATCGTCCATTTATTCGAAACACCCTTCGAAACTAGGTGCTCTTCAACCAGAAGTGTCGAGTTTAACCCGTCATCCCTATTTATCAAGGGGTGCTTAGAGATATGAATCGTCTCCGTAGGTGAGAGGTAATCTTAAATCATGTTCGTATCATGTCAACTGTGAAAAGGCAAAAGGCAATAACTACCTTTTATAGAAGCTCCATTCAGGTTTATTTGAAAGAAGTGAACAATATTTTAAACCTATTTTGTGTTCGTTGTTAGAACTGATGGAACTGAAATTCAACAAAATGGCCTTATTAAATGTTTAAAACCATAACGTTGTGATGATATCAGTGAGATGAGTTAATTATGTTCTTCATTCGAAAACACCTTTTACGGCCTCTAAACATGATATAGCAAAATACCGCATTAAAGCTCGAAATTTAAAAGAGTGTATGATTTTTTTCGGGCTGCGGTTTAAGAAGGAAGGAATGACCATATGATATCTTGATATACGGGGATATTTGAGCTGCGCATTTTTTGTCTGCTGTATTTATCCTTCTAGAAAGTTTTTTTTATGGTTATGTGCGATTTTTTTTCTCATTATGTTGCATATTATCCTCATGATAATGAAACGCCCCTCGCAACAAAACACGGTATCGTTTATTAACAAAGATACTCAAAATATAATGTGAATTGGAGAATCAAGAAGCTAATCTCCGTTCTTAACGAAGGTGATATTTTCGATTTGCCTGGTGATCTTAGGAGGTTCCAACAATGAAGCTACCTAACTGCTTTACCGACTGTTGGCGCTACCGATCACTAATGCCATCTATGTAGATTGGCCAAAACTAAGATACCATACATTATTTTATGACATAATTTAAAATTAACAATATATGCAGTAGCTGTGAAAAAAAAACGTTGTTATACTGTAACATTTAACGTATTTACAAAAATCGTCAATATTTAATATTTTCACAATTGAAGCGTCCTTGTTAATCGTTGAATTCAAGCTTGTTCGCAATTGGTCCATTTTGATGACCTTTGTGCTTGAGGGTTTAACCAACGTCCAATCCAATAACCCAACATACATTTTTAGAAAACTGCTGTGGGACCAAGAAGCGTTTAAATGTCAAAAAATATTATATGGCGCTTATCGTTGAATTGTGACGATGTCGAATGTGACGATCTGTCAAAAAATCAACAGAACTACCTGCACTATAGCCGTGACCCCTTGAAGCTTGTCAGAGAGTCCTTTCCAGACATTAGAGATGGTATCGCTCTAATAGAGATGTCCGACATCATAGTGTGAACCGGAGTAGTTGAACTTTTTTTTACTTTAACTCAACACAGGCAGCCCGTTTCTGTAATAAGTAAAGGGTTTTTCAGGTATTTTGTGGTTTCAGACCAGAGGTGGCTACCAAATTCATTAGGGCGCATTTGCGATTTGTACAGGATCATCAGTTATACACTATTAAAGTATCTACGCGCCATATGTAGTACGCTCAATTAACTCTGAAATTGTTACAACTGGATCTAAGAATGCGGATACATTAATGATTAAAGAAGCTAGGTAAAGTCGATTGCCATCTCGGGCAAAAGGAAGTTAATTTCATTCTAGTTTAGGATAACAAGCAAACATAGTATTATTAGTTAACTCAGGTCTAACTTAAGACACGTTCGTTCCTGAACGAGACCTTAAAATTGCACCGTTACGAGGATCCATTATTAGCTTACCGAAGGGTTGGTATCCTTAACATCCCCTCAGTTACCTGAGTAAACAGCTCCACCCAACAGTAGGTAGGGTTATCTTCACAGAAGAAGGTACCAGGAACTGATACTATACAAATATACCTTCCTTCTCCCCGGAGTCAAGTTAGCGATAACATTTAGAGGGAATTGTAATGTGAGATCATGCTAGGAATGTATAATTGCTTTTATTATTACCTATGCCATGTTGTGTGTTTTATTTGCAGGAAAATGGATATGGGACATTCTGAGCTGAAATACA
>JAHDVE020007749.1:0-77882 GCA_022606495.2 Halesus radiatus
CGTATGTCAGAACGGGGACATTTATTTTCTGTGTTGTATATAAAATAGAGACGCAATTTAAAATTGTTGATTCCAAGATAAAACAGAACAGTGGCAAAACAGAAAAGCGCAGAAAAGAACACCGAATAAAAATAACCTAACTTAACACATAGATTTATTTGTTTGATTACATCAAGTTACATAAAAGAATATTTTGGCATTTATAAGGAACTGTCCATTTAAAAAAAGAATATCTTGGCATTTATGTCCATTTAAAAAAAGTATATCTTGGCATTTATAAGGAACTGTCCATTAAAAAAATCATCAATGACGTTCTAATTTAACTACCAGTATTTTAAATTAATTTTTTTAGGTTAGTTTTCATATTAAAAATAATTTCAATAGTTTTAATTTTTCAAAGCTATGGACGGCCGGTTTTGAGCAGTTTTGAGGTTAGTTAGGAGTGTCAAATGTCAAAACAAGGATGAGCTTTACCGTACATAACTTAGAGTAATTATATTGTTACTCTAAGGTACATAATTTTATATTCTATTCATTGTAAACCATAACTTAGCCCCTACACCCCCAACTGAGAACAACCTATACAAGAAATTTATTCAACACTAAATTTAAAAAAAAAACTTTAATGAGTAATCTCTCGGCAGCTGAAATTATCATCCGTATCATCGCGTAGATTTCTATTGGTAAATTTAAATTAAATTATTTTTATTTATTCCTGCGTTGTTTATTTTTTTCTGTATTTTTTTATATATTGGACTGCAATGAGTGTGTTTATTTTTAATTTTACTATATATATCAATGTTTTTTATATATATTAAATAATGTGAAGTATACTACGCATATGTTATTATCTTCACAAAATAGATTATTTAATTTTTATTACCACCAAACCAAATGGACTACTTGCTATGACACAGCCCAAGCTAGCGTAGAAAGTAGGAAACAACTTTATCAATTAATTCCATTAATATAACATTATTTGTGAAACTTACTAAAACAATGTACACAATATCAAAATGTTATAGAATGTTAATGTAAATAAAATATCCATCTGTAATAACATATCAGCTTAATTACATTTAATATTCCAACTAGAACTACCCGATCTAAAATTTTGTTTAACTGTAACAATAACTTCAGAACTGAGTCATTCAAATATTCATTGGTACCTCGACTTCACACAGTAGGTAATACATATTCAGATATAGTAGACATTTTCAACTCCTCTGAATACAAATACAAACAAACGATTATTGCATACATCCTGTATAATAATTAATATACGTGTCTAGAGTATAAGTAACAGTGAATGTGAGGTATGTTTTGATTTTTCGCCTCTGAACTTATTACTTAGAATGGTACTTACACTATGTTATTCCTGTATTTGTTCGAATTATTATCTTTGAACCTACTGTGATGTGTTTTGCACCTGTTTATTATAACTAACTTTATATGTAAAAGCCCATATAGGGCGTATATTATACAATAAATAAATAAATAACTAAACATAAGTACCTTTTTAGAAACTTTAACTCAAAGAATAATAATAATATTCTTATTTCTTTCATTAACAATTTTTTTATGTATTGAACAACAATTATAGAGCCGAAATTCAGTCAAATTGAGTTTAAATTTCGCCACAACTAAAAAAGTAAATATTGAAAATACAAAACAAAATAGACAAATAATTGTTTTCATAAAAATCTAAAACCAGAATACGCGAGTGACGTCAGATGTTCCGAATGAAAAGTTCACAATATAACAGGGTGTTTTGATGAGATGGTTGTTTATTCACTTTTAACTAACGATTTAGAAAATCCAACTTTTATTAAAACTTGTGTTTGCTGACCTAATCAAAAATATTTTTTTAAATCGTAATATTTTGTATTGTAGTTCCTTATTCTAGATATTTATTATTTTGGAACTACAAAATGTCATTACTATGGCAACACCAAGCTGCTGACTTTGTCTCTGATTATCACATTAAAATATTTCCACACATTCGAATTTGACAGTTCGTTTAAAAGAAATAAGGCAAATTACCATCAATGTTTTTATTTTATTTTTTATTTATATTTTTGATCGATGATTTTGATGTTTTTTTATTTATATAATATCTAATACATTGTTATTTCGATGCATAAAATTTCCGAAATACAAATTTGTATTATGTAATTATTTTCCTTCTTCCTTCGGAAAATACAGCTAATTTCCAAAGACAGCATGGTTAAAGTGAAACAGAAAGTGTTTTGTTTTTTTTTTGATAACTTACTTTGATTTTATTTATGAGCCATCTTTGTGTCGCCATTTAAAACCTTTTAAACGATCGCAGCTTCCTCAATTTTTATTGTCAGACTGCAAATGATTAGTTTGTTCTGTTTTTCCATGTTCTGGATTAATATGTGCTGATTGTTCCGGTTAACAAAACTGTTTTACTACTTGACAGATTCAAAGTATAAAGGCGTACGGTCTCTGTAGAGTACCTAATGATCTACGCCAGATGTTGCCAATTATTTTATCCGTTGGAATACGCATAATCCAAAACCTTGAAAATAAACCATTATTTTAACTTACTAATATTTTCTTAAGCCAGGGTTTTTTATGTATCCGGTGGTACCCTTGCGCACCCCCTGGAAGTACACTTTCCGCTAATTGGGTACCGCTTGTCTTGGTAGAAGCCATTTTAGTAAACAAGCAGCTGATATACGGGTACTATTATATTTTATTTACCTATTCACTTCCATCAGTCGTGAGAACAAGAAACAAATTGGCTGACCTAGCCGAGTATGTACAAAGCAAGGTATTTGCATAGAAAGCTGGTGATATGTACACTTGTACATGTTGGTAGGTATAAGCTAGATAAGAGAATGCAATTCATAGCTGTGTTGTAACCTCTCCCTCCATCTTTTTGGATTTTGATCCACTCATGTAACAGAGAGTGTCTGTGTGCGAACATGGATTCACAGCTGTCATTAGTGGAACGACCGTGCGGCTAACGTATTTTACGTGAGAGACAAGATGAAAGAAAGACAATAATATAGGAATTTTGTTTTTGAAAAGTTTTAATTCACAATGTACATTTGTTACATAATTTTAATAATTTGCTACCGGTTTCAATACTTCTGTATCATTCGCTAGCGTTCTTATAAATTATATATAAGTACAGAAGTAATTATATATTGTTAGGTGGGGCTAGTGATTTGGAAGGGGGAGAGGAGGAGAAGTCAAATAAGGAAACATGGTTTGCAAAGGTGACTTACAGGGTGATCTTATCTTGTTAACAATTTATTTTTTCTTATGTCTCTTAAACGTAAAGCTTAAAATATGTATTAATATTAGAATGTTCAAACTTAGTTTATTGAAGCTATGGTCTGTTTCTAATAATAAGTGATTGGCAAACTCAGAATAACTATTATTTCGTAAACAGGGTTCACGCTACCTGATTCTAGTTTTGAAATTTCTACTTGTCATTCCTACATACTGTGCGTGACATTCATTACACTGAAATGTGTATATTCCATTTTTTAGAATTTTTAAAAAATTTCTTTGTCAAGCAAATTATTAATATTAAGTAACAAATGTACGTTGTGAATTAATACTCTAAAAACCCAATTAATCCCCAATAAATATGAGAGCGTGCAAGGTTGTCCAGTGTCTCTTCATTATCAACTGTCATCCGAGATTTTATTAATTATCGTGTAGGTATTGACTATTTTTCCGTCATTCCAATATCATAGTAAAATCTTGAATTCTAAAAGAAATTATACAAAAGACAAATGAAATACTTGGGGTAGGCATTTCAAACCAGCTCAACTATCGGGGCTCTATAGAAGCCCGAAATCTGGCTTCCAAGAAACTGGGCGTCCTGTATTTAGTCTTGTAAATTCTTCAATATTGACCAACTACTAATCCTATACAAATTTCAAGTAAGTCCAACAGTTGAATTTGGAAATCACCTTTGGGCTGGAGCTCCCAAATACTTGATAAACCTGCTTGATTCTGTGCAAAGGAGGTAGGTTCGTCTGATTGACAATTCGTTATTAACAGACCGATTGCTATGTCTAATGCACAGACGCAATTAAGATATGCTGAGTCTGTTCTACAGATATTTCAATGAAGCGTGCGGAACACCCGTTCACAGTTGATATTGGCTTCATGAGAACGGGTCGTTTTGTCGACTCGTTTTTGTGTAAATCGGCTCGAATCTCGAACGAGCTGGCGGCATCCGTCTTTCCTCCTACATTTAAACTGGGGCTCTTCAAGGCCCTCATTAACAATCCCTTCCTACAGTCCCCTCCTTAATCCACCTCACACCATTGCCCAACCGGGTGTCGAAATAGTTCCCCTGTCTGTACGGAGCACACACAGGACAGCTCTTTTGAGATGTCACATAAAAATTAAAATTAAAATAAATTACAGTGAGAAGCGACGATTTTTCAAAAATATGTACAGGATAATACAAAAAATCAGAAGTAGATAATTAATTACTTTTAATTTTTACCACGCTTTCCATGTGACATCTAAAAACGAGTCTATTACTAGATTTCCTAATTTGTTGATTTCATGTGCTTGAAACTGTAAAAAAATAAGTGTCACAAATAATCTGCCCACGTAGTCTTACATTGTTGATGTCATTACCTTAGTCATGATAAGGCAAACAATGTTTCCAAATCGGTTTACTCATAAAGCATGATTAAAAAAATCAGTCGTGAAACTTTTACGTCGCTCATAGAGCCGAAAGAAATCACCGGTGAAGCTTGGGTATAAGTTGCGAGTCAAAAGTCACGAGACTATCAATCAAATAAATAGGCGATTTCACATTCGGAGAGTGAGCATTACGAAAGAGAACGAAGGTCGGAAGAAAACAAATGAAGCAGTTGAAGCGTAATTGAGTGAAGATTTGTTTGATTGTTTGGTTCGGGTGCGCTTTCTCGTACTGGCGCGTAGAGAAGTAGCTAATCTTCAGTGCATGCAAGCGCCAGGGCCGGAGTCAAAAAAGCAATTAAATAAATAAATATAATTAACAAGAAGTAGTTTGTTTACATCATTATTTTCAATGTATATATATATATTGCTTATAAGGGAAGCATTTCTGAAACATGTAGATATGTATATATTAAAAACTTTGGTGTAAACAAAGTACTTTACATTATTTTTTTTTAAAACAGTTATAAACACAAATACAATGCAAAAGTGAAAAAAAAAATACAAAAAATATAAATATAAAAATATAAAATATAAGTTAGTTCTGCTCCTGGGAAAAAACAGAAGCCTGTGTTGGCGGCCTCGCGTGAACTTATCAATGAAGTGAAATCCTATTTCAGCCAGGATGTAAGGTATTGATAATACACAGTTCAAAGTGACTACCCAAAATTATCTATTACAAATCAAAAGATAATTTTTTTTAAATTAATGAATTAGTGAATACCATATAGAAGAGTACAATTATTTCCAGTAAGAATAAGTTGTGAGATGGAAGGAAATTGGGAAGAGGATGGAGATAGTTAAGAAAATGATTGGGAAAAGAATTGGTCTTCAAATTCAGTTACACAACACAGTTAAATTAATTACAAGCTAGGATTCTCTGGCCTCTGTTTGACGTTTATGCGAAACATATTCACTTGGATCATAGGGCTTTTAAAGTTACATTATTTTTCCTTTGAACCATCTTGATATTGCCATTTAAAACAATCAACGGAGCACAATTTGGTCGATCCCAACGATTACGATTGTGATTTTTAAAAACAATATTAAACTAACTAACCATCACGCCGTTTCTCGCAGGAGTGGGCAGAGAGAACGGACCGCCAAATAACTCGGTCTTGGCACACACTCCTTGCTTCATTCGCATTCATACATCATATCATATATACTCTTCCGTTATTCTGACTTTTGACATAGCCCGACACAAGCATTTGATCCACTTGATCATGCCATGCGTTCCTCGGGCATCCCCAGCTTCTTCTTCGATTAACATTCGTCTCATATATTCTCCTAATACTCCTGTCTTCTCTGTAATAATACGTCGGCATGTTGTTTCGTGTTATATAAAATATACGTACACAAATTCCACACAGCGTGCTCATAATTTGTATTCAATGATAATAATTATTTATCTCAGTAAGAATGTTTGTAACAATAAATATCATTACTTCTCTAGGAAGTGAGAGTTCTGTTGTGTATCACAATAATTCATTTCGTAAGTGCCTCTAGCTAATGCTTCCATAAATAATACAATACAATATAACATTACAACTGTTCATAATTACAACAGGTAATCATGAATACGGTCCTGGTAGAATAATGTTACCTTTAGGGGCTATTTCACCACATCTCAATAAGTTACCAATAAGCGCTATTTATAGAATAGAAATATATTTGCGTTTCGCATACTCTCAATAACGCTATATGCCATAAAAGTAAGACATAACTTAACTCGAGTTCGAACCGGAAAATAGCGGGTATTTATCAGATTTAAAGATGGCGTCAAGCGTCAAAACATCAAAACATTCTGACAGCCGCTGGTGAAGTGAGCCGATTATTGAGTTTTTTGTGGATTTTATTGAGGATTTTGCCATAATTGAAGATGGAGAAGTACATGATAGGGCGGCAATGCGAAGAACGCGAGTTATAAGAGCTCGTGTTAATTTTTTGGAGGTATTAGACGACGTTGACTTTGGATCGCAATTTCGACTCGCGAAGAGTATTTGTAAGAATAAATATCATATCTTCTCTAGGAAGTGAGAGCAAATCTCTGAGGGGTTTGTTGCGTGTCATAATCATTCATTCATAAGTGCCTGGAGCTAATACTTCCATATTCTATAGAATACAATATAACATTACATCTATTCACAATCACTACAGGTAATCACGAATCCGGTCCTGGTAGAATAATTTTCCCTTTACACTGATTATAAATTATTTATTCCTAGGATTAATTATTGCAGCATACATTTTCCAGCAGTTAATTCCTAATTACAATACTGCATTCAGTGCACGAATTATTTATCAACGAACTTAGTCGGTAAAATGTTAATCTCAAATCGCTTCCCCAAATTAGCATCTACGTAAGCACTTACATTACGATAATTATCTTATTTTCATAATTACAATGCAAACAGAACAATCATTTATTGCAAAATCAAATCTCGGAAAAATTAGGTTAGACATCAGAAGAATTATTGCTATAATTTAAAATTAACTACAAACTACAACGCTTTTTAAACGCAAATAAAGTAAATTTACATAACAGTATTATACTTAAATTTACTAGAAAATTAGACACATATTAAATTGGATAGGAATAATTATGTTGAGTTTATCGCCACACATCATCATTTCATAAAAAACGGTAATGGGTACTTGTAATTTTGAGCATCAATCTTACAAATTGCGCAATACGCAAAAATAATAAAAACGGTTTCTTACTTCTTATGACTCACTATCTTACTTACTAATCTCGGGATTGTCATAATTCTGAAGATGACCTACATTAGTAGTATTTAACATAAAACTACTCTCACAATATTACAAAAAAATACATTATTGCCGACTTAACATTTTCACGGTGGTATATTTATTTAATTTTTTGCTTTGTAGATATATTTAATTGAGTTAATAATGTTTTTTGTTGTTGTTTCAGAATGAGCAATCAGCTGATCCGAGAAGACAGATTAGTTTTAATCAGCAAGGACAAATATTGAGTGATGTCCAACTCAATCATCAAAGATTCGGTCTGCAGTCGAGTGCATCTAATGATTTCATCAGACAACCATATACACAAAACAATTTCCCTCTTCAACAATCATCTATAAATATAAATCAACCGATTCCGTTTTCGCAAACTCCACAACAGTTCAATGTGCAGCAACCGTTGCAATTTAGAGCGATACCACAACAAGCTACTCAATCTATCGTAGCTCAATCCCAGATTCAGTTTGAACAGCCTTTAATCGATAACAACCAAGGCTTTTTACAACAACCCCTCTTACACCAACAACCGCAACAGGCCAACCTACAATTCCAGCAGATTCCGCTAATAAAAGAAAATAGTTTCTTCCAGCAAAATCAGCCAACAAACGGCCATCAGCAGAGAAACCCAATCGAATTACAATCCGTAAGATCGAGTCACCAGCTTCAGCCACAGACTCCAACTCTTCAATCATTCCTCCCGACAATACCAACTCAAGACACACAACAGTCAAACAAATACAATTTTGAAAGGTTTCAACAAAACAGTCAATTAATATCACCAAATAATGTGCCAGAAACATTGCACATTGTTAATCCCCCAAATCAAAATAACGCTCACATAGCTTTCCAAAATAATATTGGAGCAACTCCACTGTTCTCTTCAAATCAAGGCAGCCAGTTACAGAGCTTACTAGAAGAAGAAAGAAAACAGGATTTGGAAAGACTCCGAGATCTTCAAGAACGCCAAAAGATTATTCAAAAGCACAAACAATTTATTGAAAGACAACAACAAAAATCTCAACAAAAAGTAGCAAAATTGCACGAAGATTTTACTATCAAACAAAAGAAGAAACAAGATGAAATCATCGCAACCGCCAGACCAACATACGATTATACGCAAAAATCAAAACCGCGCGAAATATTGGACCACGAAATCGATTTATTCCAGAAAGCTATTAAACAGCATGAACAACTCAATCCAACAACCGCTCGTCCTACGACAACTACTAAACCGCCACCGAAAAGGCCATCGACCAAAAGCCGAACTCGGCAACGAATGAAGTCCCGCTCAGAAAGCGATAATGAAGAGTTATACATACAAGAAAACCGACAAAAGATTTACAAACAGTTAAAATCTGTTCTCAATGAAAATGGTGAGCCAAATAGTGGCAATGTGGATTCCGGGGATGTTGCTCCCAATAAATTACAATTTATTCAAAAACAAGATATTCTCAAGCAATTGAAGCTTGCAATTGCTGAAAACTCCGACGAATTCAATGGCAAAAACTTTACGTCCAGGGAAATATCATTACCCAATGGAGAGAAATTTGAAGTTATCAAAACTACTGATCCCAATCTTATTGCCGGAGCTACGCCGTTATCTGCTGATAGTTCAACTTTGTCTCAGAGAATATCGTCTTCCCTCAATCAAATCAGAACACCTCAGACAACAAAGCAAACAAAACTTTCTTTTGAAGAGTTGACGAAGGATGTGTTACCTCCCGGAGCCAACTACGAAATTATAAAGCAAGGTGGAAATGGAAAACTCGAATCAGTTGGAAACCTGCCAAATGAGAAGAAAGTTACGTTTGTGTTCATTGAAGAACAAAATGATGGCACATACAAAGTAAAGGGTGTTAAGGGAAATGAAGATTCGAAGGACGCTGTGCCAGATGTCGATAGCATCTTGACAAAAATTAAAGACGGTGAAATTCAACTACCTCCGGTTACAAAGAGACCTAAGTCATCTTGGTCCACTAAACCAACATACCCTACAAGTGAAGCCAGTTCATCACATTCTCAAAGAAAAACCACCGCATATTCTCCCAGGCCAACGACTACTTATGTGAAATCAACAACTCCAAGAAGGCAAGAAAGTACTTTTGATCACTTCGAAGCCACCAAAATACATTCTCAAGCAACAACAACGCCAAGATACTACAACTCACCATCACCTTCTTCTCTTTCTATCAACCATAATGGAAGTCCTTCTAGTATATCGGAAGATTATGATTCAACTACTTACCCGACTACACTCAATAGCTATAAGTCTAGTCGAGCAGAAAAGCTGGAGAGAAACTCACCAAGCTCCGCAACATACACGCAGCCCCCACCCACAACCATAAACAGTCATCAGATGTATACTCAGTCAACTTCTCAGTTCGACCAGTCTTCGGGATCGACGCGTAACAGTCACAAAACTGAACATTCGGCATTGTATTCACCAAATCTGAGTTCTCCAACTTCCTCCAGTTACAGCAACGATGAACTTTCTATTTACCCGAGTTCGAGTACTTACTACCCGAGCACCAACTTGGTGGCCCGTTCCACTACTCCCAAACCGGTGCCAGAAACCGCTGGTTCCCAGGTGTCATACACCAGCACCAGTGCTAGTCCCGGTTTGATTGAAATCTTCAAAGAGAACGGACTTTTCGCAACAGCAAAGTATTTGAAACAATCTGGATTAGATTCCATTTTGAATGAAACGGGGCCTTATACAATTTTCGCCCCAACAGATAAAGCTTTCAGAACTTTGTTGATTCAATTAGGAGGACCGGATAAGGCAGAAGAAAAGTTCAAAGAAAATCCCAGACTTTTAAGTGGTGTAAGTATTTTCTTAATATATTTATAATTTCTCATCTTTGAAAGATAATACCGTAATAATTCCCGCGTTAAATTATTGAAAACGACATAAAATATCTCAATAATAAAAATATCTACGAGTATTTATTTTCCAAAAATAGATTTCCGTTTACAAACTCGAATGAATATTGTAGTTCATTTTATTGTGAAATGTGAAGATATTTTGTTATGTTATTAGAAGGTTGTACCGACCAGAATCAGAAAGTTCAGTTTAGTATTTATCTTCATTGAGACTATCTATTTCATAAGATAATAATTAGAAAACTAATTAGATAGCTGATTGATACAAAAAAAATGGTGTGCTTACAAAATTTTGTGTCTATTTTAACAGCTTTTATTGCACCACGTGATTCCGGGCTCTTTTGAAATATCAAACCTTCAAGACGAGATGACGGGAGTCTCTTTGGCTGGGACACAGCTGAGGGTAAACCAGTACGACATGCATGACGTAGAATGGAACGAAATTAAGGTAAACTATTGTATTTCAATGTTTTTTTTTTTAACTATTTGAACAAAATAAATAATATTCTTCAAAGTTACACTGTTATGAATGTGGAGATAAAAACTTATCGATAAAAACCACGAAACGCCTGATTGTATACAAATTTCATAACACCACCGAATAATTTTTGTGTATCTACCAACTATCTCCCAAAATACTGATTTTGTACACAATAATATGATTCCTTTTTGATGAATCGAATGGTTCCATGATAATTCAACACACGTATGAATCGGCACACATTTTAAAAGTGATATAAAGTCATTAAAAGAATGAAAAAAAAACCATCCACAAAAACCTAAGCTAATTAATATATTCAATTTTTAATTATTAATTATTGTTAATGGGATTTAAAAACCTCATTTTTAATATTTAATCATTGTAGAAAATAATATTAACATAACCAAGATGTAACATGAAAACGACAGAAAATAAAAAAATTTCAATCGCATCTGGAAGTAGAACCCAGGACCTCTGCCTATCCGGGGCAACCGCTTTACCAACTTAGCTAATTCAATTAGTTCAATTTATGTCATCTTCATCGATATCATATCTCAAATTCAAGATTTGTCAATATTATTCTCCATTTTTAATTTTCTCCCAGATGCGACTGAAATCTTTTTATTTTCTGTAGTTTTTATTTTCCGTTTTCATGTTTCATTTGGGTTATGTTAATATATACTTTTTTATGACGAATTAGGTTAGGTTCGATTAGGTTTTCCTGATAGTTTTTTTTTTCGTACTTTAATGACTTTATATCATTTTAAAAGTGTGCCGATTCACACGTGCGTTGATTTATCCATCACAGGAGGAAGATGTAAACAAATGTTTTTTTTTAACTGGGACATCTCCCCTGGCCAATTCATCTAGTAATATAAGGATGGAGGCTAGACGACCTCCGAGGAGAAAGTCAGTAATCAACCAGCAGATAAACATAAATTGATCGGAGTGGAGCAGAATACCGCATCCATGAGCTTTAGAAACTGAAGGAGGAGACAGTAGAGTAGAGTAGACAGTCCCTTCACATTTGCGAAAAATCGACAGCTCTACTGAATTCAGAGAAAAACTAAAGACTTATCTTTTTAAATTATCGTTTCCAGAATAACGACCCCATTGCTCTAATGGCGTTTTCGAGTACTCAGTCCAAGATAATTACTTATATACCTATTTACCTTCTACCGCCCAGATTACCTTCTTTAATTTCAATAAAAATTATTACACTTTTGTGTGCTTTACCACAGCACGAGCAATAATAATAACACGTATTTATATTATTATAATTAGGTATGTTAGTTGTAAGACTCTAGTTTTAAGCCATAGTTGTACGTCATTTTGCAGTATTGTATATAAAATATGCACTTGGTCATAGATATGTTTTAGTTTTAAATATGTACTAGGTTTATATATGTGTTAGGTTTATATTCTAGTTATGCCTACTTAAGTCTAAATTGTAAGTCACTATCTATAACTTTTAGTTGGTAAGTGACTACCTATAAGCCACAGATGTAAGTCACTAATTATAAGTCTCAGTAGTTAGTCCCTAGCCATAAGTCTTACTTATAAGCTATTAGTAATAAAGTTTAGCTGTGAGGTATTGGTTGTACGGGTTATTTAATTAATTGTAAAGCGCCCTTGAGGTGATTTTCCCACGAAAACGGCGCTATAGAAGTAATTCAATTATTATTATTATTATTAGTAGGACACCAGCAAGAGTGAAACGTTCGAAATATGGGCTACATAAATGAAGCCAATTGGCTACATTGAGATACACGCGCTCGCCGGGTATGAATCTCCGAAGATTATTGAGAAATGCCTACATAACTGCACAAATCGCTCTGGAAAAATTAGAAAAAGCAACGGTGTAACCTTTCATCGGTTTTACCATTATCGATATACTGTAAATGGGCCTTTTTATTGCCAAAAAGGTCAAAGAGAATATCAAGTCGGTACGCGCCGCCGGTAAGAAATGCTCCGGTCGGCGGTGCGTTCTGTTCGTTCGCGGTCGGAAGGATTCGGGCTACATCGACGGCCGCTTCACCCCCTTCGTATTTCACGCACGGGAACATCTTTTTAGACTGATGTTGGGAGAAACGTTGACTCTATGTAGATACCTCTATGGTATTAGACGATTTTTTTGGTTCAGTTACCATGTCTTTTTCTATTTAATCGGATTTTCGTACAGTTCAGCGCGCTTTATTTCATAGCTGTCATTATTTTAAATATGTACAATTTTACGCATTTTGCGGAGATGTTGGGTGTTTATTTCGGAATATAAACATTGTCAAAAAGATTTAAAGGCATAGACTAGACTGTGTTTAAACTGATTTTGGACGCGTGTTTCTGTTCGGAATTCTGAATTTCGCGTATATTTAAAAAAAAAAAAATTGACATTTTGTGAAGATGTTTTTTTTTTCCCAAACTGCTCCCAACCGTCTGGAGCCAGTGAGACTATGGCATTCCCAATTGGGAATGTTGTGAGGCTGAAGGTATTGGGGAGGGGAAGGTGAGGAAAAGGGGAAATATCTGGCTATTCAGATCTGGTCACCAGACACGGCTAAAAGCCATTTCAAACAACGTTTCAATTGTGAATGGTGGTCTTTCACCAGGGCGATACTGAGAGTATCTTCCAATCTGGAACGTGAGCAAATATACTATATATTATTTTTACTATATATTTAAATGAATTATTTTTTTTTTTTTTTATATGTCTACCGCACAAGAGTCCCTAACTGCTCCCAACCGTCTGGAGCCAGTGAGACTATGGCATTCCCAATTGGGGAACGTTGTGAGGCTGAAGGTATTGGGGAGGGGAAGGAGAAGGGGGAGAGGAAGGTGGGGAAAAGGGAAATACCTGGCTATTCAGATCTGGTCACCAAACACGGCTATAAGCCATTTCAAGCAACGTTTCAATTCTGAATGGTGGTCTTTCACCAGGGCGATACTGAGAGTATCTTCCACTCTGGAACGTGCGCAAATATACTATATATTATTTTTAAATGAATTAATTGTAAAACAACACAAATTAATTAAATAAAAATTACTCACGCACGCCGGGATTTGAACCCGTGACCTTCGGATTCGTAGTCGAGAGCCTTACACCTCGACCATGGAGGCCGTCAAATGTTGCCATTTTTTGACGATTATGTACCGTTCCAAAATATTATTTCACCTCTAATGGCAACTATAACCTCAAATCTTTATGAAATTGTAGGTAGGAAAATAATGATTGTTTAAGGCCATCCACCGGCTAAAATTTTAACTAAATCACCCGCTCCTTATGCAGGTGGTGACAAGGTTCAAAATCCCGCTGTACATCGGCCGCATGTTTCGATTTCGGCAAAAAAAAACATGGCCAAAATGCGTGTTTTATTCTATTCTGTAAAGCTCGGACATAATTTTTAAAATTTTTTACGGTCATATTCTAAAAAACTTAATTTATTACAATGAACAATGCGAAAATATGGGAAAAAGAGTTCATAAGTAGGAGATTTTGCGCTTTAAACATTTTTTTAATGTCTCATACTTTATTTTTTTCTAAGCTTATAAAAAGACATACCAAAAAAATTGACGGTTAAATGAAAGGCCAAGGTGTGATCTACTTGCAGTATTTAATTCAATTATCTATGATATTTCTAGGCCAACAAATTCTAAAACCGAAAACACACGATTTTGCATTACTTCCCATTGCATCGCCTTAACGCAAATATTTTCTCCATGGGTCCCGATATGGTTTTCAAATAGGATCGGGTATGAAAAAAAGTATCGTGTAAAACGTTCTTTAGAGCCAGTTAGTACTCTCTAAGGATTATAGCGCCGATGATGGTGAAGATGATAGAAAATCAATACATTTTGTTAATGCCATTTTACAGGTGACCACTGTGAACGGAGCCCGAGTGATCACGGAGAAGCAGGACATCCACATTCCCCAGGGCATCGCGCACGCCGTGGACCGCGTCATGTTCCCGCTACCCGTAGGGGACCTCGTGCAGACCCTCCAGGCTGATCGCGAGAGGAGGTTCACCAACTTCCTCAAAGCGCTGTTCTCCAGCGGCATGGCGGACTCCTTGTCGGGAAGCGGTAAGCTAAACTTCTTTTATCAGTTTTCCTGCTTTCCATTTTGCCTGTTTGGCGAGCAGCGTATTCAAAGCATCTAAAGATGCACTGTAGACATACAGTTGACAGCCCATTTTTGATGCCTGATTTCAGAATAAATAGACTGGTCAAAGCTAACCTAAACATCTGCACACATCCACATCACACTTTTTATTGATTATTGAAAAGGAGAGTGTTAAAACTGGGTGAAGCCGGCTAGTAAAACTAGTAAATACCTATATAAATTTAAAAAAAAATCAAAATTTAATGTTCTCTACTGTAGGAGGATCTATTCGTAAAGTGGATATAATTAGATTCAAATAAATTGTCTTTGGTAAAAAAACATTTTTCATTATTTGAAAGTCACGTTCTTCGGAACTTTGCGGAATCCTTATAAATGGTGTTTGAATTGAGTTTCTCTTTATTTTCTTCCTACACAACAAGACCAAATACGATGGTTGTGTTATTTAACTATGTACGTTGTAACTGAGTGGGTAAACACTTTCCCTAACATTACATCACTTGAATACTGCAGCGGTTCTGCTATCAATTGACATTACAATACTATAACCGTAAATAAAACTAAGATATACGTCCTAGCCGTGGGTAGATTATATTGCATCCCAATCGCATAAACTAACGGCCGTTCTTCCCAAATTTTCGAATGATCAATTAGAGTAGTGGTAGTAGTAGTAGAGTTAAGTGTTTTGTTGAGCATTCACTATGTTTGCCTGTTTCCAAGCATTTCTATTCTAAATTGTTTATGGAGGTGACCGCCCACTTTCGTAGACTATAAAATAGTGCCCACCCACTTTCTGTTTCTCTTTCGTGAAAAATAAGACAAAAATTAGTTTATAATAAGTAAAATAAGTTAGGTTCTCGTCAGTTTTATTTAAAACATACAAAAAACATGTTTTGACATTCGAAAATTGAAATAAATCTTTTTCATTCAATATTTGATTCGCGATAAATAGATTGCCAACGAATAATGACGTTTGACATTTCGCTGACATTTTTTCACTGTTGACACTTTATAACTAGTGAGGGGAACTTAATTCACAAAAATCAATATCCTAAATTGACCGCAAATTTGATCGAGAATTTCGTAGGGAAGAGTGTATTTGCGCATTTGAACAGTGTTGAGAAAAAACAGTTGCTCTGTAGGGTTGGGAAGAACGGCCGTAAGTATACTTTTTCAATGGTACACCAGTGGCGCCCGGTGAAAAGGGGCGTACCGATAATCTGCGTGTCTCCAACGCTACACTGCACTGCACTGTAGCGCTTCAAAAATACAATTTTCAATGCCACGGATTCCCATTATCTCCTTTATACACGTCGGGACTAAACAGTGACTTTTTTTAATTCCAGAGGCAAAAACCTTCACAGTGTTCGCGCCGACCGACCGTGCCTTCTCGGGCCTCAGCGCCGCGGAGCTCCAGAGCACGCTGACCGACAAGGAGAAGGCCAAAGAGCTGGTCATGAAGCACGTCAGCCCCGGCACGCTGTTCAGCGCGGGCATGCGCTACTACCAGGTCAAGGACAGCATCATGGAAGGCAAGCCCATCACGCTGCAGAAGACGTCAGGTTTGTACAGAATCTTCGAACAGTTTTAAGTTCCTACACATGGTCTTGCCGCTGAAAGCTCTGTTTGACCTATTTTTTGTTAGCCCTACACGTAACGTTTATGGGGAAGGAAGTTATTAGCGGTACGTCTTCATCAATAAACTACTGGTGACTCGTCTCACATAAATAACCTCAAAATGCATTCCGATTGCTTACGAAAACTCGACAAAATCCATAAGCTGATTTTCTAAATTGGTCAAAAGGACGCAACTAACGGAATTAATATTATAGGTATAAATATTGTATATTTCGTTGTTCATCGCTTTCTTCGACTCAATAATTAGTTTGTTTGAAAAACAACTTATTAATCAGTGAGAAATAGGTTAGGATACATTAATCAGTGAGAAATAGGTTAGGATACAGGCGAGTTCTCCAAATATTTCTATATTGTTTCGATATTACTACTGTCTGTATCTGTATTTTCTCCATAAATAAATGAAATAAAAAATAAAAATAAAAAAAACACACACAAGCCTTCTTCAGGACAATAATATTGAAAAATATCTAATTTTACCAAAGACACTTTTGGATTATGATGGAACTCGTTCGGTGGTCAACTTGAATGCCTGTGTCTGGGCCTTTTATTTAGGCGCCAATGGTCCTAGATGAAGCTAGATTAGCTTAGTCCAGACTCCCAGAGGCATGCCACGTATGACCTTGACAAGTGCGAACAAGTATCAAGCAATAGTTTAACACAAATGGAAACGTTCGAATACTTTATTATTAAAATGATTTCATACATTCTATTGTGCCCTTTTGAGAGCTTAATTATTTATTTTTGGTTGGTAAAGTGTGTTGTGCGTTGTGTGGACTGTCTGAACAAAGCTTTTTGGGAACAAAGTGACTAACACAGCAGCATGAAAATTGGCACAATTTTCCCTCTGACTTCTGCCAACATGCACAACTGCTCTATTTTGTAATAATGTTGTATTATCTGGCCTTTAATCTAAACGATTCATAAAATTTTAGAATTCTTAAAAATTACAAATATTAGATTAAAAAAGATTTTTAAGAAATACGGAATTAATAATAAAACCATAAAATAATCAAGAGAAACGCACAAAAGTTTTTGCTTTACAATTTTACGTTTGGGTGTGTCTATCCAATCTGCTTTCAAACGAAAAATTCATTCGCGAAAAAGCTCTCTAAAATCCGGATTTTTAATCTTCACAACTTGTTGACCCAGTTTGAGTCCTATCGCTTAATTCTCGGGCCTTTATGCGGGGAATGCGCTTTTCTTATGAAAACACCCTGTTTTGATTTTCGTACAAACTTAAATGGGTATATTTTTAGTAGTAGATCCTATTAAATTATTTTGCCTAAACACATTCCGTTCATTAAGTTTTCTTGGTCACGTATTCATATCACGTTAATAATTATATATCAAGATATATTATATTTATTGATGATTTAATTTTGACAAGCAGAGCAATAGGCTCCTTACCTCTGAACTCTTAACCCGAGATTGCAGGTTCGAAGCCCGGAAAATAAAACAAATGTTCTCTATGGTGTATTATTCACAGTAATTCACGCGCCATTTAAATAGTGTAATGCATTTTATATTTTAAAGTTCCTTCCATAGTGGCAGATTATAATCAAAATCGTTCTGGTGAGACATCAACACTCAGAACCAAAAATTTGGGTTATTGTTAGAAATAATTTCACTTATATTCTGTGGTACTTCCCAGTGCTTCTCTCCTTCTTCCCCTATCCCATACCATACAGACAGAGGCGTGCATTCCATATAGGCGCTAAGGTGGCAACCCTACCTTACTCACATAAAAACAAACAACATTATATTTTATAAAAATATTGCAAGAAATCAATCTATACTTTCAAAAATACGCGTGAAGTTCCAGCCACGAATCCCTACTATAACGTCCGGTAAATATTTCCAGTTGGGACTCAGTTGAAAAACCCATATTTATTTTAAAATAAAAACACTTTCAGATTGCAAATAGTAATTTTTTTTACTTTATTTAAATAAAACGCGTAAATATTGGAGGAAAATTGAGGCCATCTTTAATATTGTTAGTTTGTATGATATGACATTTGTCGGAAATGCTAACAGTATAAAATGGATTTTTAAAAATAGGTTGTTAGGTTATTAGTTTAAGTATTTTCTTTCTTAAAAAAAACTATTTAAAATATTTAATAATTACAGTTGGCACTTTGTATGCAACCATTGTCTAATGTCATATAGTAAAAATTTCCGCATATGGAAAAGTTTTTAATATATATTTATTATAAGACCATTTTCTTTTCAATTATTAGTTTTTCTACTGAGTTCCAACTGGAAATATTTGTCGAAGACACGTTTGTGTCAGTGTCGCAAAAGGCCATGCCTATCCGTACACATTACAAATGTAACTACCAGTGTCACCTGTTGGTACTTTTATTGATTAGTGCAACTTAACCAACGAAATAATTATCATGATGTTATGTTGGCTTCTTTCATGCAATTGTCCGGTGGAAAAAATATTCATATTTAATATGTCCAGAGATTGTATTGTAATGTGCATAAATAAAACGGTTATTTGGACATTTGATGTGGCAGGTAATCCCAACAAACATCGGCTGAAGCCAACAGCTTAGCCAATTTTAGAAAAAACTTACCACGTCCATGGTAATATTTTTAAATATCAATTAATTCACTGTTTTTCCTACTGTCTGTGAACGCCACTGCATGCAGCCATCCCTATTCTTTTAAACATTTCCCAAATGGGGATCTCACAGTTTCACCAGCTCTAAGAGCTAACCGAAATGAGATTATCAGTATTCCCAAATTTTAAACTGCTTTTGGACAAAGGATTTATTAATATCTCTCCACTAAGCTATATAATTCACTTTCACCGGCCGTAAAAAAAGGCAAATGATTTCAAAAATCAAATCAAAATCTGGCTCAAAGAAATCAAAGAAGAGGAGTTATCCAGCTTAAAAACAATCTTTTTTTAAAATAAAACCCAGTACACCTCAACACAGGAACCCCTAGTGAGAAGGACCAAGAAAAACATCGCATATTGTCTTATTAGCTTTGAAATTGAAAATTGAAACTAAATAAAAAAATAAACAACATTATTTTAAAAAGTAGTTTGAATTTTAACGCGACGTCGTATTTTATTTTAATAAGTCCTATTAACACAACATCATAACATTCCACATCCCGTCCAATTAGCTTTCTAGGTCACCATGTCACAAAATATCGTATACATTTTAATGTTATTTCCAGTGTATATTACTTTAAATGGCTATAAAATGTGTTTTCAGGTCGCATCAAGGTAAATGCAGGTCACGTCATCACCCACAACATCCCAGCCACCAACGGGGTCATCCACGCAGTAGACACTCTTCTCTAGAAACCGATGCATCCAAAAATCCCATTATTTATCGATCTGGCTTCAGTGAAGCTGCGTGCAAATACTTTAAGATATTTTTCAACTCAAAAACTCACTTTGAAAAAGGGATTGAAATGAAATCCCAAAAATCGTATTTTAATCAGCCATGTAACCATAATATCAAACTAGTTTGTTTAGCGTAAGAAATTAATTTTAATGATGTAAATAATAATTGTAACAAAATAAACACATAATTAAGATTGTAAATATTAAGGCCAATGAATGTTGTTATTTTTTTATTGAAATAAAATGAGAGAAAAAATCCTTATTAAAGCGTTTTTATTGTTTTATGGCAGATCCACTGAAGAAATTATTATTTTAAGAATTGTGCTCTATGAAAATAGATTGAAAGAAAACTGTGTCCATTTTTTATCATCCTTCGATTCCTGGTTCCCAAACAGGCCAATGAAATTGATCACTTGTTGAAGGAATATTAAAGATATTTAAAAAAACGTTGTTCAATTTCAGCCGAAAGAAGGGAAGTTTGACCTTACTTATAAATAATATTTATTTTCACTTATAGACAAAGCAAAGACTTCCAAATCACTCTTATATCGTTCATCTATTCGGTGATACAGAATAATGATTTTTTGCTCGATGGTTTGTATTAATCTCATGTGTAAGTTGTTATCTATGATTATTTCATTTTCTGTCCCGTAAAACAATAATGAGTTCGGGTGTTCAGGAATCCTTCAACAACTTTATGTAGACATATAGGGTGGATTGACACATCTGCAAACGAACATTTCACTCGCTACTACAGACAGTGTAGAAAAGTAATGTTCGCTAAAGTAAACGTTTTGCAGCGCAGTCCATTGTGGGACTTTTCTGCGAAGTGTCAGTAGCAAGTGGAATGTTCGTTCCTTACCGGACCGTCAGAGAGCGTCCAGATACTCATATATCTAAAGGTAATTACTACGCCCAGGTAACTCCAAAATCTGCATCAATGTCGGGGTAAATCAAATTTATTTATTTGTCGAACTCTAGCATGTGTTTGATGCTTTTCGACTGTGAAATATATTTTAAAAAGCCTTATTAAAATAGGGTATTCACAGAAATAATTCAAACGCATGTTAAGTAATATTGTCCAAGTGATTAACAAAATTTATTGTGTGTAATTTATTTATGATAGGTAAGTACTGAAAAAGAGTTTTGTTATTTATTGGGTAATCAAATTTAAAATATATTTTTTTTAATATATAACAACTATTTCATAACTTGACATTTTTGATACGTTGAGTTGAAATGAATTTTTACAACTCCGTTCAAAATACCTGATAAATAACAATACAAACAATAATTGAAATTTAGTATTTCCCTTAATAACTTTGTCATTCGCGTACATTATTAGTATTCGCATGTCATCAGATAATATTATATATGTAAGTCATTAGCCCTGTTCACAGGCCGCGCTCTTAGCGTTCGAGGCAGTTCCCAAGTAACAATATTTGTTTAAGCAGTCAGTAGAGCAAAAATAAAATGAATTATTGTGACCATAATAATATTTCAGGCCCTTGCAAATGTCCAAATATTGATTGATACTTACTCGCACTTGTCTAGGTCATGCGTCGCAGGCCTGTCGAAGTCGGGACCGACCTATTGACAAATATAATAATAGTATTGGTCCAAGGAGCGAGCCTTGGGGTACACCTCCATTACTGATTAGTAAATAAAATTGTGTGAAATCCGTGTACCCTCGCACTGATAGGCCCGGTAGTAATTTCAGCAATTTTTGGTAATAGCATCATGCGGGTTATCTTGACCGAATTGAACCAGGTTTACTATTACTTACCATAGTTTTTGGTGTGAAAATAGTTAGTAATTTGTTAAGAATCAATATATTTCGAAAACTCCATAGGAATGTAGAAATCATAAATTAATAATGTATTGAGATCAGAGAAATAACATTACAAAACAAATAAAATATCAGCATCATAAAATATTTTTAGGAACTTGGTTGAGTTTGGATATTTTTTAACATGGAGGTAAGCACGCCTTTATTACTATAAATTACTGCTATATGCAGTAAAGGGGACAACGGAGAAAGCTTGGCGTGCAATAGGAAGACTTCTTATATATGGAGTAACGTGCTGGACCAGTTCTTGGAATGTTTTTTTTTTGACATTCGGTACATTTGCCGGAATTTGACATCATCTCTGGACAGTTCCCTATCAGCAATAAATAACCTACAATGAATGTTACATTCGATGTAGGGGTGGACCTAGAACCTCCTCTTTTTGTCTCTTTCGAAGGAATAAATAGCATTCCAGAGCCTCGTCTTCACTTGATTCAACTTGATTCACTCGACATTTTTCGATTTTGACTTTGAATCCGATAACATTCAGAGGTAAATGTGATAACAGAAATCTGCAATACCGACAATTTACTAGCGGCTAAAATTCTCTGCAGACCCGTCAGAGAGTCGATGGAGGAAATATCGTGAAACATTTTCTGAATTTTTTCTGCACCCGGTTTATGTCGATTCCTTACCGTACCGTCAGAGAGCGGCCTTAAATTACCATAAAATGCTTTTCCGGTGTTGCCATAGTAGTGAGAAAAAAATTGTTCCGCCTTATTTTTACAATTCATTTATAAACTGTACTGCTTAGGATAATATTGTAGAAATTTATTCAATTGATACTATTTTTTTTCATTAATATTGCAACACCAAACTGCTTTGTCTTTGAAATTTGTTGTTTGATGTCAGAAATCCGCGTAAAAGTATTATTCACCGGTGCATAGTCGGGAAACACGCCAAACGCGCGCCCAACATTTGCACACGGTTGACATTTGTCACATGAGAACGGGTCGCTTCTACGACTCGTTCTTGTGTTCAACAGCTCGGCTGTGGAACGATCTGCCGGCCTCTGTGTTTCCTCCATCCTATAACATGGGTCTCTTCAAGACCCAAGTTCACTCCTTCCTATCCTCTAAAAGATCCTCCACACAGCATTCCCAAAGATGATATAGGCCTTGAGGGAAATTGTTTCCTCCTTGGTCTCCTGTGTGGAGTTACTGTAAAAAAAATTTTAAAAAATTCCAATAACTATTTTTTTAATTAATTTATTTACTCATTGTTTCAATTTATGAATGGAATATACAGGATCGATATATCAGTATTTTTTTAGTAATGGTATCAGTTGGTTTATCTTCAGCTTCTATCAGAGAGCAACTTGACGAACGTAAATCTCTGGCTAGAGTAACTGAAATTCCTGGCCAAGTGGAAAGCGGAAATTGATTTACTGCCACTGCGCATTTCAGCGCAGTTTACTGGATTTTTAGCGAAGCATGTGACCAAAGATGTTTTCAAACGAGCTGTTGAAATGACTGGTATGTGTGTTAATTCATTTCATAGTGGAACAAAGATAAGGAAAGGAAGTTTCGCAATAAAATAAATAAAAGGCGACCTCCTGCATCTCTGCTCAAATTCCATCTTACACCCTCCATTACCTTAGTGGGCGGGATTAAATATAAGATTGCTATCAGCACTGCCGCCAGCACATAACACACAGTTTACAATTCTTTAAAATAAATAAAATAAAAGCCCTACAGTAGCAATAGGCAGCCCGCTCACTGGGTAGAGAAGATTATCTCCACATGTATGCACCTCTAACCACAGTTGACAGGTGAAGAGGGAGAAATGTTCCCTGGCACTGTACACAAAAATTTTACAATACGATATAGGACACATTGTGACACATTCATTGACATTTATACTGTTTTTTATTCAAAGAATAAATAAAACAATCATATTTTACTCCAACCTATAAAAATAGGTAGTAGGTACATTCAAATGATTTTTTTAAAACTTATTTTGTCGTCTACACAAAATGTTTTGTTTTTGACCAAAACAAAATATTTTACCAGAAATAATTTACGGAATGTGTATGAAAACAAATGTTTTGTGTATGGATTTTTGTGTAATGTTTCGTAAAAACATTTGCAGCAGATCTGCCTTTAGAGTCAAAGTGGTTACACACAGGGAATATGTGACGTTAATACGAATGGGCGGGGCATATCCCACGATATCGCTCGCAATCCATATCCGTCGATTTTTACTAAGATTTTTACCTTTTAAGGGCGAAAGGGACGTCGGAGAGTTATTATTTATTAATTCAAAATAATGATAGTATTATTACGCCATACGATAAACATAATGTTAATTGAAAAATATTTGTTAAATATTGTATAAATTTACATAGGCTTACTATTTATCAAAATCTAATCAGAAATATTACTTTTTCTGACCGTTCCATTGTCTGTTTTACAAAATATTTAAAATGCGAATATGATTTTTAAAGTGGAGAAAAGTATTTTTAATCCTTTATCGTTGCATTTTTGTAAATAAACATAACCAAAGATTTGTAATCCGCATTACAAAAAAAATACATAAAAGTTACATAGTGTTCATAAAAAAAATAAACCACACTCTGTTCTTTTTTTCTAATTTATCTTATCGACATGTTAAAGAAAAACCTTCACAGCATTTTTTAAGGATATTCAACTTTTTAAATGTTTTTTTAAAACATGCGTAGAACGGTCAGAAATGTGTAATATTTCTGATTATATTTTGATAAATGCTAAGCCCAATCAAAATTTAAAAAAAAAACGTAATAAATATTTTTCTCTTTAAAAACACCATGTTTATCGTATTGCACAATAATATTATCATTATTTTGAATTAATAAATAATAACTCTCCGACGTCCCGCTCCCCGTTAACAGCTAATATAGCGTCAAATCCTATGGCATCATCAGATGAGGATAAACTATTCAAGGGCCTGTTCCAGTTCTATTTAGGGTTAGACTTTTTGCTTAACTGCGGTTGCTATTCCATGTCAATGACAATATATTTCGGAGTTTGTGGTTTAATTATCACAGTATTATTATAAATTGTGGGTGCATCACACATACTTAACACGTGTTGTTTATTATTACTTATTTTACAAGTGTAGTGGATTATACTTTTTTGAATTTATATCACTTATATTTAATATTTCGGGCTTTTGGCATAAGTTCTTAACAAACTTTGCAATTTTTTTTGGGTTCATTTAGTAGCATTATTATGCGGAATATAACTAACTAATTATGTTTAAATTATTTTTATAAACAATAATTATTAGCCTGAAACACTCATCCAAATTGAAAAAACCTTCCGAGAAAAGATGTCGCCGACAGGACTCGAACCTGCACCCTTCTGATTGCCGGTCAGATGCTCTACCGTTGAGCTACGTCGGCTTATCGCAAAACCCGCCAAGTTAATTATTAAGTTATCGACGCCATCTATTGAGGGATTTAGCCGTTACAAGCCTTTCTCATACTAATAAAGTTGGTTGTTTACAGGTGAAATATAATAAAAAACAGTAATTATTGAATGAAACACTAGTATATATTGATTAACTTGGCGGGTTTGCGATAAGCCGACGTAGCTCAACGTAGGGGGAAAGGCATGGTGCGGGGGGACGCGAGCCGTCGTTCAATCGAGCCGGATCACCGATCCGGAACATTACAGAGAGCTGATTTAGTGATCCGGCTCGGTTTAAATTATAATCTATAAAAAAGTGTTTTTGTTAATTTGTTGTTGTTTTTGTTATTCATTAAAAATCAAATCGGTGTGTCGTGTTAACTATCTGGAACAATAAACAAACTAAAAGAACAATTATTAATTGTGCCATAAGTAAGTGCAACCAAAATATTTAAAAAAAAAAATTGTTGTGAAAAAAAAAATCGTTGGAAAAATAATCGTTGAACATCGTGTGTTATACCTTCAACAAACAACAATCATTATTATACCTATGTAATTACTCAATACTAATTTTCTATTATTTAGATAGCAATGATTTTTTCAAAATAAATAATGAACATAAAACTTTAATTCGTATTATTGTTAAAAGCTCAACCTTGTTCTTGTTGGAATAAACAATACAATGTAGCCCGAGCGCTGATGCCACGACTGAAGTATTAGAATTACGAATCCCTATATTATGACGCATAATAAATTTCATGTATCTGTGATCGAACGATCAACGCGGATCAGTAGTGATCTGCAAGCCGTAAGACCCGTTGATTCAACATGACAACACGGATCGCTGCTCACCGGATCTCGCAGACACTCGTTCGCAAAGATCTGCGAACCGCGACGACCCGCAACGATCCGCGAGCCGTAAAGGTCGTTCATTGCGAGCCGGATCATTCAATCCGTATGGAGATCCGGATCACTGAGCCGACTCGTTCGCGAACCACTCACTTCTATCGTCATAGAACGAACGGTTTTTTTTAGGTTATGTGTACAGAGCGAAATTATAATTTATTATTATAAGAAGTTTGCTTCTGATCAGTAATAATAATAATTTATTTAACTGTTATGTATTCTCTTATTTTGTGTGCTATTTCTAATAGGATTACAGCTCTCATATTAAGAACTTTTAAAAGTAAACATCGTGAGGTAAATGTGCATAAAGGATGCTTTTTTTCTGGTTCGTTTTTTCATTATTATTAAAAAAAAATTAAGAACCTAAAACCTACTTTAAATTTATACAATGCTTTCATTAGACATAAAATAGGTTTTTAGATTCTTAGTTTAGGTTTTCGTAAATAAATAAAAAATAACCTAAAGGCCACACAAAAACTCTAAACTTTAAATGAATTAAAATTTCTGATTTTGCTTCTCCGGTGACTGAAATATAATTAATAATAATTAAACTAATAAAAAGTGTTGTTCATTAATTTTGTGCATATTAAGAAAGTCGTACTTATCAATGGTGGACGAAGCGGCTCGGTTTAGTGAGCCGGATCACTAAATCAGCTCTCTGTAAAGACAATCCACGTGAAAACTGGTCAAAAAAAATATCGTGTAAGAGCGTCTTAAGGACGTCTTTAGGAGTGGTAAGGGAGCGAGGGAGATGGCATGGTGCTGGAGGACGCGAACCGTCGTTCAAACGAGCCGGATCACCGAACCGATAAACTACAAAGAGCTGATTTAGTGATCCGGCTCACTAATCCGAGCCGTTTCGCCCACCACTAGTGCTTATGCGTATTTAATTATCGTGACAAACACAGTCATTGACTATATTACAGTGGATTATATGACAAGCACAGTCATTGACTATATTACAGTGGATTATATGACAAACACAGTCATTGACTATATTACAGTGGATTATATGACAAACACAGTCATTGACTATATTACAGTGGATTACACAACATATTTCTTATTATTTTTACATTCATTGACATTTATATTGTTTTTTTTTTAACAATAAATAAAACAATGGTATTTTATTCCAACCTATAAAAATATGTAGTACATTTAAAAAGTTATTCTCGAACTCATCTTGTTGTCTACGCAAAATATTTTGTTTTTAGCCATAACAAAACATTTTAACAGGAGACGGAATATATATAAAAAACAAAATTATATGAATACCGCACAAGAGTCCCAAACTGCTCCCAACCGTCAGGAGCCAGTGAGACTATGGCATTTCCAATTGGGGAATGTTGTGAGGCTGAAGGTATTGGGGAGGGGAAGGAGAAGGGGGAGAGGAAGGTGTGGAAAAGGGGAAATACCTGGCTATTCAGATCTGGTCACCAAACACGGCTAAATGCCATTTCAAGCAACGTTTCAATTCTGAATTGTGGTCTTTCACCAGGGCGATACTGAGAGTATCTTCCACTCTGGAACGTGCGCAAATATACTGTATATCATTTTTTAATTAATTAATTGTGAAACAACACAAATTAATTAAATAAAAATTTCTTGCGCACGCCGGTGTGTATGGAAACAAACGTTTTTGGGCATGGTTTTTTGTGTAATGTTTCGGAAAAAAGTTCGCAGGAGACGCGGGTTAAGGTATCCCCACACAAATGTTTACGGTAACGCCCCTTTCTTTCGTGTTTTTGTGTAAATGTTTTAACAACACTCGCCGGAGACCCATGTAATGTCATTGGGGAGACCCGCAATATCCGCCATATAACTTTTTCTTCGGCTCAGTTCCAAAAGGAACCGGTTACTTAGAAAAAATAATAATTTCGGGCGATCCAGTGACCGCCGAGTCACCGGAGCAGGTATATGTAACCGGAACAGGAATGTCCATCTCTAGCTAGTGTGCGTTTGTGACATTTCGTTCATTCGACGATGGTTTTCGTATTATTTGTTATTATGAGTCGTTAAATTGTTTCATGAAGTTCTGCTAATTAAGTCACATCAAAAATGGAGATCGAGGATTCTATTCTATCCGAATTTTCGGCAATAGAAGCCGTGAAGGTTCGTACCGGCAGTTTTTTTTTTTTTACTATATTTAGGTTATATTTTAAAACGTTACGAATCGTTTCTTTTAAATTGCACTGTTTAAGTGGTATGATTTCACATTGATATCTATTCAAATATCCTTATTCGAGTAGATTTTACGTGATCCTATGATATTAATGTTGTACTTATAATAAATATTAATTTTACTTCATTTCAGAGTCTTCACGAACAGATAAACATGAGAGACGCCAATATTATGCTGCTGAAGAAAAAGATAATGGACTCTATGTAAGTCCAAATTTCTAATCTTATTACTGTATATGTAAATGTATAATTTTAATCATATTTGCTGTTTACCCACCATAAGTCAATTCAATTGACATCCTAAAAGATAACCTCAAAACATAAATTTTGTGCATTTTTTTCAGGCCTTTCGTTCAACTCTATCACGAAATTAAATTGGAACGCGATAAGTTGCTTAAAGAAATGAGTATACTGAAAGAAGAAAACTCCACAAATGAGAAAAACCTCCAAAAGTCACTCATTGAAAATTTGGCTTTGAATAAGGTAACTAATATTTTTTGAAATATCTGGTACAGCTTGATGATTATTTTTCATTTTATCAATATTGTAACATTTTAACATGTGATGGACATGAATTTAATAGGCACCATTTTCTTATTCCTTTTTTGTGCATTTTTGACCGTTTTAGTGTTGTACTTATTTTGCAAGTAGGTACTTATTTTGCAAGTAGGTACTTATTTTGCAAGTAGGTACTTAAATTGCCATAGATATTTTGTGTTATTGGATTAAAAAAAACATGGTATTAAATAAAAATACAATAACTTAGACAAATATCAACCAAATTTAATAATTATTATTGCAATTAAACATAAAGAATAGTATCTTATGTATCTAATAAAAATAACTATCTCTACTAAATTTATTTAAAAATAGAAAATGATGTCGCTTCACAATTGTGTTTTCCCATGCAAAGCCTATGTAGTCCCTTAGAGCGGGCGCATGTGAGGAAAATTCGCTTTCTATTGGCATAACTTTATTGCGATGGCCAATAATGGCACTTCTGTCACCATTGTCTCCATTTACCAGATTGAAGGTCTCATCTATAATCTCGCTGTTATTTGATACATCGTCTGCAATAGAACATCCGACGTGTTGAAATATATCGATTCAATTTATCATAACAGGATAAAAAATAAATATAAATCGAAACGCACGCTAACCGCAATACACCAATCTCAAATGGAACACATGCTCTTCCAAGGACTGACAAACGCACGTTGAAGAACCCAGCGCATTACAATTTACGTTACTAATGCTTTCAGCACAATAGCTGTGCAAAACAAAGCGGTGTTAAACAATATTTGTGCAGCAACAGCTCGGCTTATGTTGGAATGATCAAGTGCAACGGCCATCTGTGTTTCCTCCATTCTTGATAACATGGGATCTCTTCAAGACCCAAGTTCACTCCTTCCTATCCTCTAAAAGATCACTCCACACAGCATCCCCAAAGATGATATAGACCTTGAGGGAAATTGTTTCCTCCTTGGTCTCCTGTGTGGAGTTACTGTAAAAAAAAAAAAAAAATATTTACAAATCTCAAATGAAATGTGAAACAGAAAACACACTATCTAGATTGCGAATAAATTCGGGTAGAATCTTGTCAATATAGAAAGATAGCAGCCAAAAATATATGGGAATTAATTAATGCGATATTAACAGTTCTTAAAAAATTGAAGTTTAATATCGTTAAAAATGACTGAGAAGAACTGAGTTACCTTTTTATTTTCAGTATCTTTTCTGTTTCACATTTCATTTGAGATTTGTTAATATTATCTTCAATGATAAAAAAATATTGTGAGTTTCATAGTAATGAATTCCTTAAGTCTAAAACGTAAACTTTAATATATATACTACTATGAAGTTTATAAGCTTCAGTAAGTTGTTCCAATAAAAATTGAATATTATTCTTTTTAGTTTTCAGTTTTGACGGCCTCCATGGTCGAGGGGTAAGGCTCTCGACTACGAATCCGAAGGTCGCGGGTTCAAATCCCGGCGTGCGCAAGTAATTTTTATTTAATTAATTTGTGTTGTTTCATAATTAATTCATTTAAAAATAATATATACTATATTTGCGCACGTTCCAGAGTGGAAGATACTCTCAGTATCGCCCTGGTGAAAGACCACCATTCAGAATTGAAACGTTGCTTGAAATGGCTTATAGCCGTGTTTGGTGACCAGATCTGAATAGCCAGGTATTTTCCCTTTTCCCCACCTTCCCCTTCTCCTTCCCCTCCCCAATCCCTTCAGCCTCACAACGTTCCCCAATTGGGAATGCCATAGTCTCACTGGCTCCAGACGGTTGGGAGCAGTTAGGGACTCTTGTGCGGTAGACATATAAAAAAAAAAAAAAAAGTGTACCGTAATGTTTTATTTCTTTCCAGAATTTAACAGCTTCTCTAGAAACCAAGATCGAAGCAGGCGCAGTGGACGCACAATTAACCAACGCAAATCACAAAGAAGAATTAGCACAAGCAAAGGCAGAAATTATAACATTACAAAAAACAGTGTGTCGCCTGAATTCTGCAAATGATAAGAAAATTCTGCATCTGTATGATTTTATTGCCTTCCTTGGAGATAGCTTTGCCAGTGGAACTTTGCCTAAACCCCAAAAATTAAAACTGAACAGATGTAAAATTCACGCAAAACTAATAAGGTCAAAGTCACATGCGGTTGGAGCAGAGAACATTTTAGAAGATGTAGAAGAATCAAGTGTCCTCGATGCGTATGAAACTCAAGGTCCCTTCAGCTGCGCTTCCTCTGTTGATAACGGGCTGGGCTCCTCTGTGTGCACTTCAGACGATGAGAAGTATCCCAGCACCGCCACCACCCCCACCCGGGACTCCTGCGTCAGCCCCACTCCCCCTTCCTTCGCCTTCACCCTACCTACTTCCCCCAAACTGACATATTTACCCAAGCAGCTCACAGATGCCTCTACGAGTCCACTGAAAATTAAAACCAGCACAGTTGGCTCTGATCCAATTTGCCTTGAAAGGAATATTATGAAAGTGAATATCGCGACTAGTCCCATTAAAGAATTGCAAGTAGACAATTTGAAGCCCGCGCAACCAAAGGATGATATAGAAGATTCTACAGTAAGAGATATTTTAAGCAAGACAAGTCATCCCTTCAAAATTATATCGCCTATTCCATTCAACGAAGCAATGGATTCTACCCCGGTGCGCAGTTTACCCATGGCTGAAGTTGTGGTCAAGCCTGCTATGAAAACCAAAAATAATCATTCAGAAAATATATTTAAAACAAAAAAAAAGAAAAAGTTCGAAAATCTTATCGCCTACTTATCAGTTATGACCAAAACATTGATAAAAAAAGAGCTTAAAAAAATGAATCCCATTAGGTCAACACTGGCCAAAAAGAGTGACTCTAAAAAGAATGATCCTGTCAAAGCGACGAACAATAATGAAAAGCAAGTTATTGTATTAAATAATACCAACTCAACGGAGAGTAACCAGTTAACACTACCCAATCAATCCGGATATATTATTATTAATACTGCTCCGGGAACCGTCTACCACATGGCCTCGCCGGCGGCTACCCCTGCACCATCCTCCAAGCATGAGGAATCCAACCCTACTCCTGGATCAAGTAAATGCCATCTCTGGCACTCGCCTAATACAGAGTTCAGCGATATCTGCACCGAAGATGAGAAATGCCATGAAAAATTACACAACCTTCCATTGCACAACAAAAGTTCTAGAAAAGAAAAAGATTGTTCATTTTACCAATCGGAAAATTCTCAAGAAGTGCAAAAACCCAAATATACGCCAAAACACTTTCCCTCGGCTTCACAAGAATTTAAAGAGAAAAGGAAATCTACAAATAAAATTATTTCCAAAGACCTTTTCGAGTCTGATGATGATGCAACATATGATCAACAATCTTGCGAACTAAGAAGAAGTCCAAGAACAAGTTTATCAGATGATGAAGATCGCTGTTCATCGGTTGAACTAGACAAACATTCTAATTATCGTATAGCTGGAAAATGTAATCTAAAGAGTGATAAACAATCTTCCAGGTTAACAAACCCTAGAATGAGTTTCTCTGATAGTAAAAATGATAAATCATCTCATCTGGAAAGAGCACATAATTGTTTCAATTCTGAAACTCCTAAATATGAAAAAAATAATCTAAAGAATGATCAACGATCTTCCAAACCATATGATGAGGTCAACAAAGAAGTCGAGGTGGAGAGCGATGGTAAATATATTGATTTAAAAACTCATCAATCTGAAATCAACAACCATGATACTAAAAATTTCCAGTCAAGGCGAAGTCCTAGAACAAGTGTCTCGGATAAAAAAGATCACCGTAATGAGGAAATAAAGAAAACATTGTTGGCGGAAAGTGT
Organism: Halesus radiatus; assembly: GCA_022606495.2. Lineage (NCBI taxonomy): Eukaryota > Metazoa > Arthropoda > Insecta > Trichoptera > Limnephilidae > Halesus > Halesus radiatus. The sequence goes on from JAHDVE020007749.1 coordinate 32,648, forward strand.
TGTCACAGATTCTGGCACTTGCAGATCAGAAAAAAAAAAGCTAAATATTAATCAACAAACCCGTAGATCCAGGAGGAAACCCAATATGGTTTTATCTGACAAAAGAGACCACCGCATCTATGAAGAAAATATAGCAGTTACGGTGGAAAGAGTAGACAAATATTCTGATCTTCAGAAATCTATAAGCAACAAGGAGCATAAATCTTCCAGACCAAAGTCAAGTCCTAGAACGACTTTCTCGGATAAAAATGATTACGGCATTAATAGAAGAAATGCCTCGAGTGAACTGCAAAAGACTGAAAAGTGTTTGGATTCTGAATTTAGTAAAAAAATCAAGTACACTCAAGCAAGTGATAAACAATCTTGTGATCTGAGGACTTTCTCAGATACTGAAGACCGCCATATTTCTGAAAATGATGATCCTGTCGAGGCGGAAAAAAATATTCATTATTTGGAAAAAAATAAGAGAAAGAGAAAGCTTTCCGAATCACTTGAACCGTTATCTGAAATAAAAATACAAAAAGAAATGAGTTGTAAAAACAATATTAAGTCAGCCCAATTGAGTTCTTCTTTCGATAATCAGAATAATTCTTTAGTTGAATTTACGCAAACAAATGCTAATGTGATCGACGCTCCTCGTAAAAAGTCTCTTAGTTTCAGTGAATCTAGTGTGAATACAAATAATTATAGTCATGAAAATCACTTACAAAGTAAAAAGAGAATTTCTCTATGTACAAGTAAAAAAGATCACATCGAAACTGCAAAGTCGGTACGGGAAGAGAAGGAAACTTATCAAAGAGTCACCAGACAAACCAAAACATTCAATAATCCAGCTGAATTATTGTCATCACCCCGTCAAAGACTTGCCTCAGTGGGTGAATCGAGTTCCAATTGTAATATAACTGATGTGGGCTCTCGCCCACCAAAGCGTTTGAAAATGAATGCACACAGCATTCCCGAAATAGCTAATTCTCCAATGGAAAACCCATATGATAACATTGTAACCAATATGGATTTAGAGAACATTAAAAAAATGGAGAATGCCAAAATCGTTCTGGCAAAACTTCATTGCATTAAACCAACTCAAGAAAGGGCTTTTATAAGAAAAAAACTACCAAAAATAATAAAAAGGCCTCCAGATCCAGAACTACCCGAACTTCCTGTTACAGTGCAAGAACCTACCAATAATGACAGTTGCAATACCAGTAATGTCGGGGAAGTTATCCAAACTATTACTGAAACAGAGTTAAATGCCATTAATATGCCTAATCCCCAAGTTAAAACAAACATCCATCAGCTTGTTAACAATTCTTGGAATATGGATCAAACTGAAAGAATCTCAGATGAAAATACCGAAGATGTCGGCAATCCTATCTTTAAAACAATGCTTGTGAATTACATTCAAGAAAAGAAGAGTCGGAAACGTTTACCAACGACGTGTACGTATACATGTATTATTTACTGTAAATTTTATATGTTTAGTGATGTATAAATTTATTTACATATTATCTTTATTCACATTTTCACTTTAATTTCAGATTGCAAACCAGAAAATTTGTGTGATAAACTAGAGAAATATCTTGCAAGTCAATATTCTGAAGGAAACCTTGATGAATTCATTGAAAGCGTCTATGATGAGCCGGTGGAAGACATCGGCTGCGCTATCGTAGAGTTCTTATCCAACCACAATAGGCATAAAGATATACCAGCCAAAATGAATAGTTGGAGTTCGGCTCAAAGTCCTGTGTACCAAACCCGACTCCTGAACTTGTTGAATAAACTCCACGCCTCCCCACCTCCTCACTATGAAACTAGCTTAATGGAACTCGTCATGAGGGGTATAGAATACCAGACCTTCCGTTTGAACGAAACCCCAAATGTTGTGAGTTTGAAGAGTCTGACGTGTTTTTATGCCCTGCTTTGTAAACTCACAGGACAAAAAGACAAACTAAAGATTTTCTGCATGGACGCGTTATACTGCTTGTCATTCAGCGCCGCCCCTGTGGTGTTTTGTGCACTTCAATCCTGGCCCAATCTGTTTCCCCACAGCACTTCTCTCGCCGGTAAGTCTTTTACACAATTCACAGGATTGGACCTTGCAGTACCAATTTATTATGTAAATTACATTGTTGTTCTGATAAGGAGCGGGATTATCTCATGCTCACCATATTGATGTGTATATAATAATTGTATTGCTAGTCTATAATAATATTGTCACATTGTTATTTTTATTTAAAGAAAATAAATTTAATAATGTTATTAAGTTCTGCAAGTATTCTAATTTTTATTATTGTGACAGCTGTTTCGGTTTTCAAAGCCATTTTCAAACCGTGGTTAGGCCACATTGCGACGATTTGCTTATGTGATTTTATTTACCCTCACTCAATTTTCATGGTGTTTGAAATGATTTATTAATATTTTCGGTAAACACCAATTTACCCAGAAATAATTGTGATAATTAATATTCTCTGTCCTGTGAGGTACTTACAGTTGAATTCTGTTTTCCCCGCTTTTAATGTTTTTTTTTATTGTCTTATAATGACGTGAATGCTATTAAGGCAATGAATTTAAATTTTTGGTAAATCTGTGAATTATTTAAAATTATTTTATAATTATATTATAATATCTTCAAAAGATTTGTGGAGTCATTATTAATAAACGAATTAAAAATTACTTTCTAATCACCACTTTATTAATATATACATATCAACATGTTTCGAAAGCGAACGCTTCCTCATCAGGAATATATAGAACACTAAAAAAATAATAATGTCAAGTATAGACAAATGATAAACGTAGAACACAATAATGTAAGAATACACAAATTATGAACATAAACAAAAATTGATTAAAGTTGGTAATAATTCATTAAAAATGTTAATAAAAAAATTATTATAAAACGTTGAATAAAAAATTCATATTAGAAATTAAAAAAGAAATTATTTTTATTATTAATATTAATTATATTTGGTGTGAAAATACTAAGAAATAGGGAATAAATAATTTATTTTATTTTTTAAAGTTGCATTAGGATCTTTAGTTTATTTGTTGGTCTCTAGTTGCCTAGTAAATTTAATCTAAGACCGTTGAAAGGGTTTAGGCTCGTTGTTGCCAAGCAGAATGTGATTATTCACAATGGTGTATTAACAATTAATACATCAGTAATTTCTGTGATATATGATCTGCCACAATAAGTAATATCTGAAATGTGCAAATTAAAGACGTAACAGATTCCTATTTTTCAAAATATTGTAATAATTATAAAATGTTAATTTAATGTTTTGAATTTTCAGCAAAAGATCCGTTGATGATAGTGTTTGTACACTTCCTCCTGAGCCACTTTAGTACCAAATCCCTGTACTGTGCAGAACCCCTGAAAACTCTCTTGTTTAATAAATACGGGTATGCAACAGGATCCATTACAGATGATGAAATATTGAAACTGCTTCTGGAACGAGTTAAAAGTAAGTAACACACAGCGCCTTCAATTTCTTTATACTTGTTTTATGCTTTTGGCCTTGTGAATCTCAAATCATATGAGACAAACCTCTATTGGAGAATATTTACACCATAGTACGGTGATTGCTGAACCTGGGGAAGAAAAGGAATCATTTACCGGGCAGCTTGGCTTTCCTCGAGAGGTGTAATCGAACAAGCACATGTCCAAATCAAAAGACACATCACATCCTGGAAACTACATAAATAAACATACTTTTCATCATAATGTACACATCTAATTAAACTACAAAAGAACTCACCAATTATTTGTGAGATCACAACACATACCCACTATGAAAAATTTAAACACTTCTACATTTTTCATCATTCCTTACTAATATGCAAAAAAAACTTATAAAATTTTCATAGCATGATATAAATTAATTTAAAATTACGCTTAATTTTTCGTTATTTATAGACAATTACAATTCTTAATTTCATCATCTCTCCACACACTTTCTTCTTTTTTATTATTATTAGTCACACATACATTCATTAGTTAAGAAGCATTCTCATCCTAGTCAAAATTACTAAGATATTGTGTGGATATACATAATAAATAGGTATTAAGCAATATAAATTTTAGTATATACCTACCAACCTTATTATTTATAATAAAATGTACTGTCTATGTCTAAATAAATAAAAAATCTGCTCTGGTGGACCCTGCGAGGATGTGTGAAATGTTGGCTAAATGAGGAGGAAGTGCAACACGGCAAAATACCCCAAAAATTAATCACGTTAATACTTTTGGCCGAGAGAATTTCAAATCATGTCTGACATTCAATTGCATTTAAACATAATAATGTAAATGAATTACTTCTTGAATTACAGATAATACAACCAGTCCGTACAACGAGAGCATCAGCATGGCATTTATGCTGCTGGGCAAGAGGTTGGGAGTGGACTGGTGCCACAAGCACATCATCCAGAACGGGTTGCTGCCTGCCCTCCTGGACGACAGCCGCAGTCCTCGCGGCCGGGCCATGGCCGCCCACCTCGTCGGCCCGCTGGTGCGCCCCTTCTCCAATGCCATGCACCTCAACTTGCAAGTCATCACCAAGATATACGAGAATCGCATGCAACACGGAGGTAATTATCTACATGTACCATGGAAAATTCTGATTCCCTGCCCTCATTTAAAAAAAGCATTATGTCAAAGATGTAACCTGCTCAATTCACTCACACATCGCCTCACTACAGATCACCACTTCTCTCACACTGCAAACACAATACACACACTTCATGTATCTACCTATCACAAACAAGATAATACAATTAAACATATCATCATCATAGTATTCCTCCACATCCGGGCATACACTACTCAGCGCACGCAGGAGGAAATGAGGGAATAAACAATAACATGTTTTGTCTTTTCAGATCCCAGAGTGATATACAATGGAACCATCTCCCATTTTCCTGTACATACTGTACTGTATTGTGTTTATTTTTCACGGTATTCTGTGGAACGTGTCGTGTCCCCGTGTAAAAACAGAATTAATTGTATTTATGTATTATTTTGCTTTCAGATGACCCTCTCGTTGAAGACGCTTTAATATCCAGCATGACGTATTTCGCAAAAACAAACCTGCCGTCTATGATCGGCTCAATTATGAAATGGACGCCGAAGCAGCCTGTTTCAGAGCACACCAGGAGCCTTCTCAATGAATTATTGTACATCAGAACCCACGGGCAATGGAATCGCCTCATAAAAGCAAACTCCAAAAAATGGGGTGTATACATTTCATATTCAAAGAAAAAACCTGTTTCAGGTAAAAACAAATCGGAAAAAATTCAAGACAATGTGATGGACGTAAATTCATAAATGTCTTGTTGTCAGTATTGGAATGTATAAATCCAATTTTTTTCTTCAGTCACTATTTAGTTCTCATCATAACATTTATTATACTTTTCCATTCATTCATTTAATATCTGTAATCCCGTCTAGCCTATTTTTTACCTACACAGAGTTATTTAATTTGAAGTTTTTTTTACAAAACAATTTTTTTATTTGTAAATATGTATGTTCAACTCAGTAGTTTGTAGTTTCAAATCACCGTCATAATGTGAAAATCTAATAACTGCAAAATAGCCAAGATTTTGATCAAGTGTATGAACTTTTTATGTCACATTTTCCTCAAAAATGAGTTAGACATGACTAAAAATTTATTCTTCAAATCCTAGTCTAGTCTAAAGAAGATGGACATAGAAGATTTTCATAGCAAGCCGACGATTCGCAATTACCCACTAAATCCAATCTTGCCGCTTATGCAGGTATGCATTCAATTTTTGCAGAATGGCGATGAAATCATTATTTTATCACCAAAGTAGATTTGAATCGTCGCTCTTTTCAAACTACGGTTAGCTCTTATGGTCTAGCTCAAGAGAATGTGATTTTATATTGTTTATAAGTTTGAATTTGCCATCCTAACGATTGATATTATGATAAGACTCGGGTATTTTAAGCATGACATGTTTTTAATTGAATACATATATTGTAAATCGTCACAGGAAAGCAAAAACTTCCAACAACCTATTAGCATAATTTGCTTTCGTAGGATTGTTTTTTGCATCACACTATTTGAATCTCGTGACTATATAGATTCCATTACTACATTCTGGTTTACAAGTTACGATTTTATAAGTTTTTTTAACTTTGATGTAAAATAACTTTTTTCTGTTCTCGTATCTTTATCCCCTGTGACGATATTAGAGCTTGTAATGTAGGTGAGATGTTTAATGATTATGAGTTTTAATATCTATTAATCGATGCATATTTAGATATTAGATCGTCAAATAATTCATGGCTTTAAGTGTATCGTTAATCACAGTAATGTATTATTTTAAGGAGAGCATTTTAATACATACGTATAAGTTATTCATCAACACCGTGGTAATGAACACACATAATTTTGCATAAGTGAAATGCGTTTCGGAAGAGCATTATTATTTGTATTTTTTATATTGGAAAACACCACTTCATTCACATCTAAAAAGTTATTATATTAATATCTTTTGATGTATGTATAATTGTACATGGGGAAAATTGCACTACTTGTTTTGCGCAATTGAGTTGAAGTATTTTAACAATGTAAATTGTAATATTTTTCTAGCTAAAGTATTTTTTTATATTACCAGTTTCTAAAATTCACTATGTAATATATTTAGTTTTGTAGATTAAAAATGTTCATAAATGTATTCCCTGCTTTCGTCAGATCATAAAAAATCTTTACAGAAAAGTGCAGTCTTCATTCAACAATAAATCTAAATATCCAAAAAATAAAAACAATTTTTTTTTGTACTTTATTATTCAATCATTTTTTTGTGACACCGTAACAAGTGTTACACTTAGCCACTGATAAAGGCTGGTTCCACGACATTTAGCGCTCAGTGCGCTAAATACTGAATGTACCCTCCCCCCAAAAACTTTCATACCTACTCTCACCGATAACACTATGTAGTAAATTTTTTTTATATATTTATTTTTCAGCTTTCTTTTAATGGATATATAATAACTTCAATATAAAGTCTACAAAAATAAAGAAAAAAATGTCATGATATATTAAAAAATAGATTGCATTATCAGATCTCGCCAGTCATAGTTTACCGCCATACGGGCATTTCAAACTAGTGTCATGTATAGTGTGCAAGATCCAGCCATCTAATTGGTCCGTTTGCTGGAAGTAAATTCAATAGGTCGTAATAGACCCCTAGAAAAACAGACTCGGGCGCTTCATGTTTATGCGAATCATAAGAAATTGCCGTGCATAAGTCCATGCTGCACTAGCCAATGTTGCGTGTACAGTTCAGCGCCTCTAGTGATTGGCTGATGCATTTAAATGTTGCCAGGTAAACTATAGCATTATAATTATCCCACATTATGAGTAATTTTTACATGAATTAGGGAATATTTTAAGTAAATTTGAATACAACCTTTATTTTCATAGCACCCTTTTAGAGATTGCGCCTATGTTTTTTTTTTGCACAGTATGAGCGTATGGCAGATCCGGCGCTGGCAGTGATACTATGCATCCCCGATTAGGAAATATGAGATAAAAGGAAGTGGGGGAGGGGAAGTAGAGAGAAGGATAAAACAGTTAAAGCCATTTGAAGCAATGTCTTGATCCTGAATAATGGTCATTGGGCGATACTAAAAGTATCTTGAACTCTGGAAAGAAGTGTTAACATACTGTATTTTAATTGTGGCACATGCAATATGGAAAATGAGTGTTTTTAATGCATTTTTATTTGCACTTTGTCGACATTATCTTACGTTGAATAGTGTACCATTAACTTTTCTAAGAACAATGGGTCCCATATCGTCACTCCAAAAGCAACAAGGGCGCTTGTGCGATTTTGCCAGGTTGGAGTGACGAATACAGTTTGCTTCATCATTAATTAATTTATAAGAAATATGTCACATGAAGTCTAAACTTCATTTCGAATAATAAAAAACAACCCACACATGATTTTTTTCGCTCTGCAAACTGTTAAAATGCGTTAGACTCGAAAGTGAATTTTTGCACTGTTGAGGTGACGATATTACGCCTGCTGAATTTCCTCTGATCTGAAAAATTCTAGAGTTCACTATATTTTTGTTAATTCATACATTACCATTTGCATCTCATCAAAGCCCCTCAAAAAGGGGAGGTGTTACTGATGTTATAATTTTTTTTTTTTGAACATTTTTCCAAAGCTGAACTGTTGTAATTTGTATTTTTTGTATATTTCTTTTTCTTAAATAAAATAAAAAATCGTTATAAATATATATATTTTTTAATTCTATTAAACCATACGTCACAATGCACATAACATGATATGCAAGTAAACCGGGCCTCCAGCCTTAAGCAAATGCATGTATATTAGTTAAACACATGACAACTGTATTTTAAATACAATAAAAAACACATAAATTTGTTGTAGACCACTTTTATTTTATTAACACTCTACCGGTTTCGGAAGCACCCTTCCTTCATCAGGAGAATATTAAAACTAACTTATGATATAGAATATTGACAAGACATATAAATTTTAGGTGTTGGAGTGGGGGGTAAGCAAATGGGTACGGGTAATTGCGGAATTTCCGGGAAGAACAGAGCGGTTTATTGGGAAAATATTAAGAATGGGACTAAAAGGTAATTTACCAACTATGTTGCAATGATTGTCCATCGTTCGACATAGGTAAAACAACTAGAAATATAAATATATATTAGAGTCTCAGAACATTTAAGATGCTTAAATAATAACTTCTCAGAATTTGCTAATCATCTAATTTCCAAAGATCACACTTTTAACAAGGACACAGGGGTTACAATTCTTCACCGTAACAATAAAAACAAAAAATTGGATAACTTAGAAGTACTCGAAATTAGAAAATCCCTGAATAATAATGCTAGTATTTTAAATAACCAAATTAACTTATCCCATATTAGTCCCATTCTTAATATTTTCCCAATAAATCGCTCTGTTCTTCCCGGAAATCCTACAATTACCCCTACCCATTTGCTTACCCCCCACTCCAACACCTAAAATTTATATGTCTCGTCAATATTCTATATCATAGATTAGTTATAATATTCTCCTGATGAAGGAAGGGTGCTTCCGAAACTGGTAGTGTTAATAAAATAAAAGTGGTCTACAACAAATTTATGTGTTTTTTATTGAAAATTATAGCGAGCCACAAAGTTAATGCTTTTTACAAATATGTATTTTAAATACCTCGGGAATGCAGTGAAAAAGTTATATCGTTATTGCGAATCCCTCTATACAAGTTACACGCTTCTGTGATTAATCTGCGTCGTTTATCTAAGACTTCAATGAATTCAATTCCTGATACGCAACAAATATAACAATCCATTGTACTGAAAGAATAAAGCTTGTTACACACAACGAATATAATATCAAAATATTTGTGGGCATCTACATTAAAGATTATATGTTCACTCTACACACGGAAGATATACTATACAACAATGACTGAATACGTGCAAGGATGAAGGGGAGGAGAGGGGGACAGATAAATGATCAAATATCCCTCGATTAGCATATCAAGAAATATCACCTAGGCCACACCCATAAATATTACCCGTCTGTGACGACTGTATGGTGAGTGATATCATGAGATAGGCCACACCCATTGATATTAATATCATATATTCGTCGTGTGAAACAGGCTTAATATGATTGTTAATTAAATAAATACATTACAGTGATAAAAGTTACATCATACAATAATTTTAAGCTGGATATCACGGTGAACAAAAAACCGGAATGCCTAAAGCTTCTATCAAGTTGAATAATAATATTACTGCTAAGGCAGCTCATTCACACTATAATAACCCGAGAAACTATGAGAGGTAAAACACAGTGCAATATTTTACAGCCAGAGATCGTTTTCGAGGCCCTGTACAGGTGAAGTGTTAATAGTATGTTTCCGAATGCGCATTAATTGAATATTCTGGAAACCTCTTCCCCTGGTGCTCTTAATGTTGCGTGAGAAGCGGTTGCAAAAACGCATTCCCATTGTAAAATTGCACATGCTGACTTAAAAGGATGCCATACGATTTGTCAAGTTTGACGGTTCTTGTTGCAATTTAGTTCAAAACCCCATTAGAAATCGCGCCAACAATTATGTAGCATTGCTGTGTACAGTGCCGATTTCTGATGACGCACATGAATTTCATCATCCAGACCTTAGCGTCTGTATTTTTTACCTCTCAACGGCTAGCGCAATTCGTGTTTTAACAGGTCTTAAAATTAAAAGAACACAACTTCATATTGCCACGGTAACAAAAAAATGGATTTCGAATCCTCTGGACATTTAAAAAATTACATTATTAACTAACTAATGTATCAAAATTAATTTAATAGTTAGTTTTATATTTTTTCAGTTCTACCATGATCACGTGAATATTAACTAATTGAGTTCTTGCATTGGGTGTCAAGAGTTTATGGAAGCGGTGATAATATTGGACTAGTGAGGTTAAGGCTAGCTGGAGCAATCCCGAACCGGTGACGAGATTGGGGAAGGACAGTAATACTTCGCGGTTAATAACTTCTAATCTCTTTTTCCACTCGGCTGAGAAGGAAGCGACGAGAGCGAGACTTTTCCTTTCCTGGGCTTTTAGTTGTTCCAACTGTCCACGCTCTATCATTTGCTCCCCTTCCTTGACAAACTGCATCAATCCGCCGAAATGTGGACTTAATATTTCCTCTACGTATTCATTACTACGGGCCTGCAATTGTTCCCGGAAGCTCTCGGCTTCTTTAGAGTTGTCTCTGGTCCTCTCCATGAGCACCCCCAGCACCATGTCATAATTGTTAATCAGGAATATGAGCTGGTGCGCTCTCTGAGGGAATATGGCGGCCATGCGTAGTATAAAACAGTGGACTTCATCTTGTAGGGCCAGCAACAAAGAACTTAATATTTCGGAAGGAAATTGTTCACTTAGTCCAACTAGTGCTGCTGAAAACTCTGCGTAACGCCTGGTGATCTAAAAAATTAACATTATATGGTAAAAGGTTAGACAATATAAAAGCAAATGGTACATAAACAGCCTATGCAGCGTAATGGTGGAGTTTGATTCCCGTTACAGCACAAAACTAAATAGGAAGAGATTTTTTTAAAATTTGAAACATGGGTTTCATGATGTTGATTGTTAAGTTTAACGAACCTTGCGAAAAATCACTTTACATTACTTTGTCTTTAGGAACATTGATAAAAACAGTATAATTGTTCAACTTACATAATGCGGTCCCATTTCTTTGTTCACAAACTTAGTTGGGTCACAATCCCTCACACTCTGAATATTCAGCTTAAAGACATATTCTAAACGCGGCCAAATAACTGATTGTAATGAATCCCAGTATCTGAAAATATAACATTAAAATTGGTGTTAAATGGAAATTGAATGGGGACTTTAGTATGCATTAAAAATTTGATATCTTTATTATAAGATGTTTTTTTCCATACCTATCTAAGGCTGGCACGGCTCTTTTGTGACACATCAGTTGATATCTTAGAATTAATTGTATACTTAAAAACAACGCAATGCTATCGTAGCATTCAAGTACATAGGCTTCCATAGTTTTCTGTAAAAGAAACATTTTAATACAAAATCAGTGTGAACATGCAACAAGAATACAGAAATAATCATTTAGTTTTATAAATAAATATAATGGAATAAAGAATACTTACAATCATTAATGATAATGTTCTCCCAAGTATTCTGTCGAAGAGCTCCTGAGCTTGTGAACCTTTGACGTGGAACAGTTCTGCTAAGAACAAGTATTCTCGGCATCCATTATCCACAAGCGCATATTGGAGACTTCGGAATAACGATTCGTATGGGTACTGAAATAAATTGAACATCCTATAAATGGGAATCAAAATACTTTTTACAATTTACAGAGCTAGTATTTCAGACTAGAGATGGGTCAATTAAGAGCTGGCATATATTAATAGCCAGCTGTGGCTCCCGCGACTCCCAGTTCATGAGCTAATACCCCAGTTCATACGACTCCCAGCTCCTACAGCTCCTAGCGTATAGGTGTGGGTACATATCGTCCAGATGTCAGACTGTCGGGTGCCGTTCACGTACTGTACAGTGCCTACACATGTGTAAATGTGATAATTATTCTTATCTTTATACACTAATGGGTGAACCCTAGACTAAAAATGCTTTAAGATGCATCATGGTGCCAAATTTTAATTGCAAGTCCCACAAAACATGCGTAAGATAAACTAACTAACTAACCATCATGTCGTTTTCCCGCAGTGGTAGGCAGAGAGGACGGACCGCCAAACAACTCGATCTTGGCATACACTTCTTGCTTCATTCACATTCATACAACACCTCATACATTCAGTAAGATGCGTAAGATACTATAGAATATCTGAGATATGTTCATCTTATCTGAAATATGTTCGTCGTATCTTTTTAGATAAATAAACCATCCTTCTTAAGTGGTTCCAAAGTTTGTCAAAAAGCGTCAGTTCAATTGAGCGGTGGTACGGTTTACCAGGAGTCATACAGACACAAGATTTGAAGCATTTCGGAGGGCTTTGAAAAATATAAAATTATTTTAAATATTAAAACTACCTAAGAAATCAAAAACTGGAATTTAAGTTAGAATTTCGCTATTGATAAAAAAAAAAACATAAAAAAATGGACTGGAGTTCCTTATTATTACCTTATTTTTTAGTTGTGCATGTGGTACAATGATCGGTGCTTCCAGCTGCTGAGCTAGAACGTCTCCTCGGTTTCCAATCGTAAACACGGTGCTCTTATTCTTTAGGGTTGTTTTGTGGAAGAATCCTTTGGCCGCCGTGTCTTCCACTCCCATGAGGTCGTCTTTAGTCGCTGCTTCTTCGAACTGCAGTTTATTTAATCTCGAGGTGTAAGTTTTAAAATACGAAAAGTAGACTTTGCTCATAGTATCGATGTATTCGTTGCATATCTCCTGAGCCACGTTTCTTTCATTAGCTAAGATAAATTCAAAGAAAAATTTATATTTAAGCATCGCATTTTGCGGTACGTGATAGTTTGTCATTGGTTTGCGAAATTTGTAGATTTGCTCCAACAGGTATGTTCTTATTTTGGCCATTGCCTTTATTTTAAGCTTTTCTAAAATATCTTTAACGTCATTGGCTGACCGTGTCTCTTTGAAGCTTTGTTCCTTCACAAAATTAATTTTTTGATTGAGGCTAATCAACTGTACCATGAATTCTTTATCTGTGACAGGAATATCCATAATACCACTGAAAATAAATAAAACATAGTTTAAAATTTAAATAAAATCTCTTCATATGTCTTCTAAATAACCTTTGAAATCAAAGTTATAATTTATGGAAATTCACTATGTTGAACGAAATATTATTATTTACTTATCAAATATAAGTAGACACTCACATAATCAGAGCCTCAGAAACAGCCATATCCTCAATAAAAGACGAAAGAGGTCCCTTTAATGCTTGACGATTAGCAAGTTGCACAGACATATTGACAGATTTTTTCTGAAGAGTCATTATTTCAGTGCTTATACTTCCCAAGTCGTTCTAAGAAAAAAAGAATAACATAATGTTGTATTTATTTTGCAAGGTATCGGGAATTATTAATCAAATTAACTAGATTTACCTGGAATGACAAAAGCATTGTTTCCATCCTTTCAAGTATATTATCACAACTTTCGATCTGGGTATGCAAAGAGGCAATATTTTCACTTTCCTTCAAGTAGTCTTGTATGGATTTTTGCTCTGCTATCTTAAGTTCTGAGTCAATCTGTTGGGCATACTCCCTAAGATCCGTACCAGTTCGAAGAACTTCTTGGACCTCATCGTCCTCCAAGTTTTTATGGAGATCGTCATCCATGATCTCACTATTCCCAAACATATTTAACGTTTCTGCGACACTTTGTGTACTAAATATTATAACAGTAAGTTGTCAACCATTGAGCTGTCACTTTGACAGACATCGACAATATACATTATCTATATTTCTATGGTTATCGAGTTCAAGACTAAATTCAAGGCGTATCATTGGTCAACTGAAATTAACAGTTGGTCTGCTAGCCAATCATCTTCGAATTAAAAAGTAATATTGAGGTTCAACAAAATCATATCCGCTTCCTTCTTTACTTCTTTTCGTTCGTTGCCTGCCCGACAATGGTTGGTTCATATTTAGTTTTCCTGTTTGCTCCTTGTTATCGTCGTCATCCGCCACTATTTATGATTTATCGATATCTTCAAAGCTTTAAAATAATGTTCAGTTTAAGTAAAGTGCTATATTTTTACCAGTTTACTAAACCTCCCCAAACGTCAAAACTTTTATCATGCCGTTCGTGTAAATTTTGTTATGTTGTCGGCGAATCCGTTAATTTGATATACTTACTAAGTTTTCTATTCTGCAACTCGTGGCTGACGTTTTAATGCGCTGTGACTACTTAATGTTCGCGACTATGTTTGTTTATATGGTGAAAACACTTTCTAACCTCAAAATATTTTCTTCCAGTCGCTTGTCATTCCGGAGAAGTTCCAACACATTCTTCGTGTTCTCAGCACGAATATCGATGGCAAGATCAAGGTGATGTTCGCGATGACCGCCATCAAGGGTATTGGTCGGCGCTACGCAAACGTAGTGTTGAAGAAAGCCGATGTCGATCTTGACAAGAGGGCTGGTGAATGCACTGAAGAAGAGGTTAGTAACCGACTATTTTAATCCACTTATGACTCAAGTTTATCGAATATGTCCCAATTTTTATCATTGCGACTCTAAAAACCGACAGCAAATTGTTTTCCCATGACTAATTGTTTGAGGTTATGATGTCTTCAAACTTTCCCTGTTTTAGTCTTTTTATGTACAATTTTGACAACACATAATTATAGATTAGAGTTGATCAAATTAATGAGACAACGATTTAATGACTGAAATCCAAAATGATGATCCCAAAACTTTTATCATGCCGTTTGTGTAAATTTTGTGACAACGATTTAATGACTGAAATCCAAAATGATGATCCTAATTCTTTGATAGGAATTGCCGACTGATACAAATCTGAAGCTAAATTCGATCTGATTGGACAATCGAACAACCTCCTTATATATATTATAGTAACAGATATTCATTCCAATTTTGATGTATATTCCAATGAAATATGTTTTCTTTTAGGTGGACAAGATCATTACTGTGATGTCTAACCCCCGTATCTACAAGATCCCCGATTGGTTCCTTAACAGGCAGAAGGATATTGTTGATGGCAAATACACACAGGTATTTTACCGCCCTCTTTACAACCATCGTCTTCGGCAAATTCACATAACCCCCTGGAGAGGATATCCCCACTTTTAAGTTACTAGATTAGCCCTCAGATTTTGTCTGAGAAACTAAATATCTTTAGAAGCGTATTTTACTCTTGTATTTAATTTTTCTAGTTTAGATTGGGCTCAGTCTTATTCAATTCAGAATGTATGAATTTCAGTATTTGTCACCATTCGCAATTGGTATGTTTGCATACACCATCATAAAATATAATATCAGTTGGAGCCGTGAACACCAAAATTTTTATCTTAAACGAATTGCAATCTAGGGAGCGCAGATGCCAGGTGGGAGTACTGTCCCAGTTCTACCGGTATTTCAATGGAAGATCCTTTGAGGAACTAGTGTCATTGATCCCTTTGGCACTGGTGCAGTCGGGAAACATGGCAAATGCACGCCCAACATTTGTACACTGTTGACATTTTTCACATGAAAATGGGTTGCTTCTACAACTCGCTCGTGTGTTCAACAGCCTGGAACATGGGTCTTTTCAAGACCCAGGTTCACCCCTTCCCATCCTCTAAAAGACCGTTCACACAGCATCCCCAAAGGTGATACAAACTTTGAGGAAAATTATTCCCCTCGGGGTCTCCTGTGTGGAGTAACTAAAAAAAAAAAGAAAACGCATTTGGTGGGTCCATAGGTAAACGAAAAGTGTAAAAACCTACATATGTGGCTGCTACAAATCTTTGCTCACACCATCAATAAATATGATGGTCTGCTCATTAGTAAAAATTTGCAAGAAAACTAAAGAATCGTACATTCTTTAACATTATTTTTACACAGTAGTCCCTTTGGTTCTAGAATCAATCCGATGTTATCCACCCATTTATCGAGTGACTCCTTGTGTCTGTCTACATCTGGTATAATGGTTGTGTATGTCCATTTACTAACAATTTGTGCAGCATGTGGCCTGCTGGATACATCTTGTCCTGCAGACTGGTTAGCTTGCCCTAGATCAAGGAGAGTTGGCTTGTAAGTGTTGCGCAATGCTCCTATTCCACTGTGAAGTGGTGCCTCGTGGTCCCTTCCTCCCGAGGGGCAGACCTCGGTTTGGCCACGGAGCAAAGGGGTCAGTGCGTGATGTGAAACTAGTTCTCTACAATTATTATTAACAAACTGATTATTTCAGTGATTTATCGTTTATTTCATCCCAGTTCTTGTTCATCATTTCCCTGTAACTGAATCACCATTTATTCCCTATTTCATTGTGATGTTTTTCATAAACTCTGGATTCTCTCATTCAAGTGTCTTTAATTTGCACCACAAAAATAGTCAATCAAACTGTATATGACAAGAATGGAGCCTAAATAACTGTCCATCTGTTTTCTATATACATATTATTTATACAAATATTAGTTTTTTAAGCAAAATTTTCAATACCCAAAAACTTTAAATTCTCCCGCAGAACTGTGCAACTGTTAATGAGCCTTCCACACAACTGGTTTACCTGATACTAACCAAAGCCACCACGTCGGAAGGTTTGACCATCCGGTAGTCCTTTCCTAATGTGAAGCCTACCAACTTTAGGAAAGGACGAAAGTTGGTAGGCTTGACTTTAGGATTACCGGATGGTCGTATCTTTCAACGCAGTGACTAGTTAGTATCATGCAGCATAAGCACTGTTTTAGGCATGCAGTAGCGGTCTTTGGACAACAGTCTGTCACTGTTTGGGTTCTCAAAATGATGTTAATTCAATTGAATAATAAGTTATTGTTACTTCGATACTCATTACAGAGTAATTTGTGGTGTGGATGATTATTTCTGTCCATGTGCTTTTTGGTTAAATCTATCCCTGTAGCATTGTTTAAATCTATCCCTGTAGCAGCTTTGTTCTTGTTTCCTGTTTAATGCCATTTAACCTAACCAATTTATTGTTATAAAACTTTCTCAAATGTTTTTCTTCTATAACAAACACGATTGCAATTCTTTTTTAGCTCACCTCATCTGCGCTAGACTCCAAAATGCGTGAAGATCTGGAGAGGTTGAAGAAGATCCGCGCCCACAGAGGTATCCGTCACTACTGGGGCCTGCGTGTGCGAGGTCAGCACACCAAGACTACTGGCAGGAGAGGAAGAACCGTCGGAGTCTCAAAGAAGAAGTAAACTACAATATTTGTACGATAAATTAAGGAAAATACAAAAAAAATACACCACTAAAATTCTTATTATTCATCTGAAGTATTCCAATTCCTTGCCCCGCATAAATTCTATGAAAGCAGGAAAATTTAAGGAGCTCTTGTGATGGATGATTAACCTGGAAAACATAACATCTTTGTGGTCTCGCACTGCACATCTGATCTCATGCATTACATTACCTACTTCCAATGTTATTTTGGTGGAGGCATTCTTAGGGCCTAGTTATAACAAGCGCCCGGGGTGCTCTATGGTCAGAATAATGTAGGGCTTTATGCAACGAACTATAGCAGGCGGACGCCACTCGTTTGCTTCCCATCAAAGTACCAAAATACATCAACTGTTTCGGTCATAGGTGCTATTTCACATTTTCTTTCTAGCAAAAATAGGTCTAGTTGCTTTAACCTCTGTGACATTAACAAAATGAGCTTTGTGCTTGCACTAGTGCACAAGTTTCTTTCCCAAAAGGTGTGGAATAATGCCTTTGGCCAAAACGCAATCGATATTGACCGATCATTCTGTATGTGATTTTGCTTCCATGATAAATCAACACGTATGAATCAGCACACTTAAGTTTTATAAGGTCATTGAAAATACGAACAACAACAAAAAAGTAGCCTGAAAACCTATACTAATAAACAAAAAATTCAAATTAATTAGGTTTTTGGACTATTTAAAAAAAAAAAAATTCATACTTATAATGACTATATAATTTTTTATAAGTTCTGCTGATTCATATGTGTCAATTTGTACAGTCACTGATTTTTTGGTCTAGGTTTCAATAGCCTTACAAACGGGTCACTTTGTTCCACATTACCTTACTAGATGTAAAAGCTGAGATTCATGCACTTCCAGAATCACTGTTCACTATGGCAAGCAAACTGAACTGAGATGTCGAAAAAGTAAACAAATTTTCTATTGAATTAATGAAGGATTTATTCCTTTACTGCTCAGGGCTGGTATTTCAGTTGCTTTTTAAGCTCGGCTTGATATTTATATTTGTCTAGTTGATATCTGGTACCAATGACATTACAGTTAATAACATTCTCGTGCAGGATTACTATTACTACCTGGGGGCCAATTCTGTATCTTTTGCGTTGGCTAATGCAAGTAATCAACACATTTTTACAGTTTGGTAGTCCGTATTGTACTAACAAGTTAAGTTTGTGTTTACATTGAGAGACAATGCTGCGTTTATTTAATAATAATAATAATAATGTTTTTATTTAATTTCTAATACAATTACAAACATGTTATATTTAATACGTAAGAGAAATTACAGGTACTTATTTAATATTTGTAAAATAATGTACAAGGAAAAAGAAATATACTAAAAATAAAAAAAAATAAATTCAGAGATATTTAAATAAATTCAGGCAGTGGTGAAGATCGCGTCAATGAGAAGAGATTCTTTCAAGAATCAATAGAATTTCCCTTTTGAATCTTTCCTCACTGACGCAAAATATGTCGATATCCTGTGAGATTTTGTTCAGGAGCAATATACTCCTCCCCACCGGGAGAACCATTGGCAGGTTGGTTCTACAGGTAGGAAGATAGAATAATCTATGACGACGCTGTCTTAGATAGTCATCAGGAACATAAAGACTTATGCGTTCCAAAATAGCTGAATTCTCTATGGAGCCTCGCAGTAGTCTAAAAAAGTGGGTAGCGGCATACCCCTCTCTTCTGAGCTGCAGGGAGTGAAATCCAAGCATGCCCAGAAGAAAGTTAGTTGGATAAAGCCAAGGATAGAGTCCGTACTCCCTCATGTAAAGAAATCTCAAAAACTTTTTCTGAACCCTCTCTAACATGAGGGAGCACCCCGTCTCGTGAGGATTCCAAATAGCCGACCCATAAGCCATAGAGATGGTGTTGTTAATCACTGATATAACTTGCTTTAGCTAACACAAGAGATGCAGACTTAGCCCCCAGATAGTAACCTGATGAATGTAAATATCTCTCAAGCTGAGCCAAAAAAATAATTGAAATACGGGCCCTTAATAGAACCCAAAACTTGATATAAAGCTCATCAGTAATCAAGACAAATTAATTACTTATTTATTTAAAATAAAAAAATACTTTATTATTTAATTTTGCATTCGTCCAATAGTGGTAAAAATGACATCAAAGTTTGCAAGTGAATTCAATAGAAGACGAAGGATTGGATCGCACCAAAAAGATATTCTAGTTCTCTTTATTTCACTTTTGTTTATTCGTTGAAGATTTGTTTGTGTTAGCTCTCGAGGTCTGAGACAACTGTGTGAAACCATTAGGCCACGAGACAGCACGGGGTACTACGATGCATTATTGCCAAGTAATTTGTTTGCAACGAGTAATGCTTGCTTGACTTTTTTTACCACTCATCAGAAAATTACATGTATTTTTTATTACTTTGTCCGTTTCAGTACACAGTTTATTTATTTTATTTTTATTTGAACATTTGTTATCGGCTGATGTATTGCCCATATCTCACTAGGTGTGAAACGCCTGTATTGAGGTGGCAATTTACAAGGGTGGTTGTTCAGTTAAGATATTTAGGTGACAAATGGAATAGATTACAATTTAATAAAAAAAAAATTCAAAAGTATACTAATTTAAACGCATAGAAGAATTTAGAAGCCGACAGGTTTATTGGAGGTGATCAATGATCTTACCTTTAAAGGAACTTTTGTTTTGCGTATTTCTGATGTCACTGGGTGGGGAATTGAATAGTTTAATACCAACTTCTTTGTCCATCTTTACTTACCTCAGTTATTTTCTATTCAGTACCAGGGGTGTTAGTTGAAGTTTGCCGGTTTTACTCATAGATGTCGCTAGAGATATGTATA
This sequence comes from Halesus radiatus, assembly GCA_022606495.2. Taxonomy (NCBI): domain Eukaryota; kingdom Metazoa; phylum Arthropoda; class Insecta; order Trichoptera; family Limnephilidae; genus Halesus; species Halesus radiatus. Next base: position 52,925 of record JAHDVE020007749.1, read on the forward strand.
CATTTCTATGATTTGACATCTATGTCATATTTTTCTATGGACATTAACCTTCAAAAATACACAAGTTACATTCTGCCAAAATAATAGTGTCATAGTTGGTTACCTCAGTGAATATGTCAAGTTTCGTTCCAAGTAAATCACATTTGCGGCATTCGTTGCTTTTCTTATTTCATCAAAAGAAAAAAGCAGTTGAAGCTCATCGGTTGCTGGTAGAAACTTATGGTGAACATGCTCCAGTGATTAGAACATGTGAGACATGGTTTCTTCAATTTAAAAGTGGAGATTTCGATTTAACATCCTGGTGCAACTAAAAAGTTCAAAGACGAGGAATTGCAGGTGTTATTGGATGAAGACCCAACTCAATCGCAACAACAATTGGCCCAAACACTTAATGTAACCCGAGGAGCAATTTGCCAACGTTTAAAAGCCCTGGGAAAGATCCAAAAGTATGGAAAATGGGTACCACACCAAATGAACGAGAGACAAATCGAAAAAACCGCCAAACCGCCTCATACAGCTAAAGTAGTGAAGAACACTCTCAAAGCATTGAATTGGGAAATATTATCGCACCCGCCGTACTCTCCAGACCTTGCCCCGTCCGACTATCATCTTTTCGCATCGATGGGACACTCACTCGCAGAGCAGCGCTTCGCCAATTTTGAAAAAGTCGAAAAATGGTTCATCGAATGGTATGCCTCATGAGAAATTTTTTTTTTGGAATGGTATCCATGATTTGCCTCAAAGATGGGCAAAATGTATAGAATCCGATGGTCAATACTTTGAATAAAAAAATTTTGAGATTCCCTTGAGAATTAAGCGTTTTCTTTATTGAAAAAACCGGCAAACTTCAACTAACACCCCTGGTATATATCTAACATTTAAAAAAAAATAAATTTCCTTAGTTTCGTCGTCAAGTTTGTAACATGCGTGTATTCCATTTAAGAAGATCATCTATGTGTATACCAAGATATTTTATATTTTCAACTCTATTTCGATAAATATAAGGACAAATATTTATTTATTTATTTACATACATATATATATTTACATGAGTTTAACAATGAGTTACAGGTGTGCAGTTTGAGGCTAGATTATTTGATATTCATAAAGTTAAAATTTTTGTTTATCTATATTTAATGTTAATATGTGTACATCAAGCTAGTTTTTAACCATACCTAAACCATCTTCTGCCATTTTAAAGACTTCATCCCGAGATTTAGCGTTAAATAGCAAAACCGTATCATCGGCAAATGTTGTGATTTGTCCACAAATTTGTAAGTTGCATAAATCGTTAATATATATTAGAAATAATAAGGGGCCTAAAATGCTACCCTGTGGGACACCACTAACTGCTAGTTGAGGATGACTACAGGTAATGTTTATTTTAACGCATTGTGTTCGGTCAGTTAAGTAACTTTTTTTTTTTTTTATGTTCATAAGAGCGCCCCTGTATGTACTGAGCATGTACAGGGTAACTATATCGCTACCCGGTTGGACAAAATTGTGAGGGGGGTTAAGGAGGGAGCTGTAGGAAGGGATTTATTAATGCGGGTTTTGAAGAGGCCCGGATTAAACGTTGAAAGAGAGACAGATACCGGTAGCTCATGCACCGGCTCAAAGAGGATCAACGCTGTTAGCTCCTTCGAGCAGGCTCCATTGAAATATCTGTAGAACAAACTCAACCTACATTACGTCTGTGCACCAGAGATGGCAGTCGGTCTGTTCACAACGGATTGTCAATCAGACGAACCGCCCTCCTTTGCACAGAATTAAGCAGGTTTAACAAAATAATTGCAGGACTATCTGATATTCCTATTCTCCTAAGTTTGTATAAAAGTATTTTGTGGTTTACGGTGTCAACTCCCTCAGTGCACTTTACACGTACGGTTGGTAAGAAAAGATTTCGAAGCGCTGAGCTCGGATAAGCATTTAAGGCGTTGATTGACTTGAGTGGAATATCATATTTGGATTCCCATAATAATCTTAATTTTAAGTACACTATTCATTTCAAGTGTTAGCGCCGAGATAATTTTTTTCATTTTTGTAAAGCAGCAAACAAAAGGACTGTTCGATGAAGACACTCATAACATAAATAATCCTACGTTACAATTATATAGAGATTTATATAATAATAAAAAAATTAAGTTACATCAATCACACGGTTGGCGCCGTACTTTCGTGTTTCTTTACGAATGAACATACTTGACGAAATTACCTAATGAATGCGTTTAAAAGATCGCCCTGCTTGAAATGCCATCTCTCCACTGACGTGTAACAAAGGAAAAATGTTTATTTATTTCAGTCGGTTTTATCCCATTCTGTTACCTACATTTAGTTCAATATTGTAGTTTTATTGTATTTCAGAGGAGTGTTCTTTGTTCGTATACAGAATTTGAGTATTCACTGGTTTATTTTATTCAAATATCCAAGAGGAGACAAGAAGAAGCAAGAAGAGTAGAGAACAAGCGATAAAAAGAAAAAATAAACCAGAATAGGTAAGGAGAGTCAATAAGAAACAAGAAGAGAATGGAAGAAACTACAAGAGCCAAGAAAGGCCACAACGAAGCAAGATGAGGCAAGAAGAGATCATGAAACCAATAAGAGCCAAGAAGAAGCCAGAAGAAGCACGAAGGTACAAGAGGCAAGAAGAGACTACAATATTATCAGAAGAGTCACGAAGAAACTAGAAGAAGCAAGGAGATGCAAGAAAAGACTAAAATAGCCAAGAAAGATAGGAGTCAAGACGAAGCAAGAAAGGGCCAGAAGAGGCAGTAAAATGGCAAGAAAATTACAGAAGTGAGAAACTGTAAGCAATAATTACCTAGAAGCAAAAAAAAGGAAGCGAGAAATGAAAAACCAACGCTCAATCAACTCCTTTATTCCTTCCCTTCCTAAACTCCAATATTGGCTTATTAGGTTGCCATGTATACTGGTCGATTAAACTCCAACCTCCTTTCCATCCACAGAATACGTGTTCCAAGTCCTAATAAGTGCCCCCTGGTGCAGGAGTGCTCGTGGCTGGGGTGGTAAATTCGCATCATATCGTATCGTAACCTCATTGATAATTGATAATGTTGGTTTTAATTGCAGGTGGAGACAATAACAAAACTTTATTCTTTGGTTTAAAAAAGGTCAGAATGTCATATAAAGGAGCATTATGTCTTGCTTATGTGTCCAGTTTTCTATCACAACCTGCCATTTCCCTATTATACATACGCCAGCCTTTTATTGAGTATAAACAGTAATAAAATAATACAAACAATCCAACAATCAATTTATTGTCAGTATTCATAAAGGGGTACATTTTATATCTAATTTTAAATTGTGGTTATTCATACTAACCATAGAGCAATATATCTATTGCACACTACTGATTCAGATCGCTGGTGCTCGATACATACATTACCTCTACACATTCAGTATAATTTCTTAACAGCTTTCTAGTAATTAAGTCTTAATTGACGGATTAATAATTGATTTAATACAACGCTAGTCTCAGTAATAATTAATCTGGTAACGAATATATTACTTGACCCGAGCAGTATAACATTTTTTTCCCAAATTTAAATATCATTTTTCATATAATTAACGTTTCAATATAGAGTAGCATAAGAAGAATGATATTTTATAGACGATAAAGAATAATTTCAGACATCAAATCCTCAGAAATAGTTAATATTTTTACCTATATGATAATATTCACACTGTGTCATAATATGTTGCCGCATCCAAACAAGATTAAAAAAAAGCCCTCAGATATTAGTTTTCTTCCCAATGACAGCCTAAAGTGTTGTCAATATCAAGCAATGGCAACACTTTTAGTCATCACTGGCTGAAAAAAGAAAGGTGCTTTTTTTACTGACAGTGTGACGTATTATTAATTTGTATTTTAAATATTTAACAAATCAGAACATTAGTTCATTATTAAAGTAAAATTAGTGTGAATTGATAGTAAATTGTTAAGAGGAAAGTTTCATTCAAAAAATGAAAGCACGAGATATGCATTGTTTAATTTGGAATAAGAGATATTTATTATTTAATATCAATAAAGTTTTTTATAAATAATAAAAGCAAAACGATTTTCTATAAGAAATCCAACTATGGAACTTCCTTATAAGTGTATAATATAACTATAGCAATAATTGCAGTGAGATTGACTGTAATATAGTAATAGGACATTAGTATTTTACCCTAATTATTTTAGTAAAATATTGCAGTAATAATCATAAGAATAATGATATAACATGAAGAGTAAATCTACCATATCATGAAGGACAATAAACACTAAAATCTTAACAGAAAATTATTGATAAATGCTCAAACACGAATATATTGTCATAATTTCATAACATGGATTATTATCTTTTTTAACCTAACATACATAATCATTAAAATTGTTGATCAATTGACTATATTCAATACACTAAAATTTTATCATCACATTTAGTCATAATGGTGCTCCATCTAATAAGAGTAAATTTAAAAAATATAATTAATAAATATAAGATCTCTCGTTCAAACATGTTGATAAAACAACTTTGGAATAAAATATTCATATTAAAAATATACATAACAATGGGAATGAGATATTCATCTAAAATATGAGCAAATATTAGAAATAGGTAGGTAACCAAAATAAAAACAAGTACACTTTTCAAATGTTTTAAATTGCCGGACATAATATTCTAAAAATCAACTGCTCCAAACCCTATTCTCAATCAGCTTTAAAGTACAGTCATGTTCCTTATTGTATCATACTATATATGGTACACTTGGCCATTCATATAGAAAAAAATATTGTTTCAATTTAATTTAACAGTATTAGGTGTCTCCCTCATGGGCTAGTAAGGAATCAACACAAACCGAGAGCTGTAAGAATGCATGATACTGAGAGCGCTTCATTCTATAAACATGTTTCTATTGGCGCCCATACACAGGTCGGTACGGTGTGGGAGCAGTGTTGCGTACTTCCAGTACACAGACAAGCGGTACATGGTTTCTTCAGTAGCTTCTCGATATTACTTAATGAACTTTTTTATTAATAACATTTCTTTTAGTTAAAAAACGCTTTTAAAACATTCTTACAAATTTATAAATTAGACACATTAATAATATGACAAAAGCATTGTGAATAAATAAAAAATTCCACAACCTCGTTGTCACTTGACTCACTCTACGAAATTCTAAATGTGGGATGGTAAAACAAAAATCTGCAACACCGACAGCTGGCTACAAATATACTGACATCTGCAAACCTGTGTGCGAAGCCCATGCAGTGAGACATCACGCAACATTACCGGCATTTTTCCCCACCCGGTTTATGTTGATTCCTTACCGGCCCACAAGGGAGCCGCCTTACTTATCGTGTTTAACAAATAAGAACATAACTTTATAATACAGAGGTGACTGCTAGCCTTTCCCTGCTTTTGAAGTTATTTTATCTGTATCATGGTAATAGTGACATTCCGAGATATATTATTTACATGTACACAGTAATTTAATAAATATCGCCAGTTAAGAAGTCTAATTTGTGTCACTAAAGCTCTGGACTTCTGTATAGAGAGGGTCACTCAGATTTTCCACCAAAGAAGAGAAGAGTATCAAACAGGTAACCATAACAATTCAGGAAATTAAAAAAAAAAAAAAAAAAACAAGTGCTGAATGAATTAAAAAATCAGAATAGCAGAATTCGAAGTTCGGAACAGTTGAAGTGATGATAACATTACAACTAGTTTATAAAAGGAAAGCACAAATAATTTTATAAAACAAATTCTTCACGAGTAACTCAACTCATTCATTCTTGAAAAATAACATAACAAAATTAAATAATGAATGCACAATCAAGAGATTTAAAGAGGGTGCACATTGTGAATTGACATCAAAATTGATTTTTCAACTAGAACTAATGTTAACCTGCATACCTACTATTCTAGAGACAACATTACACCCCGAAGCATCCATCATAAATATGAAAATTCATAGACTTGTGAAAAGTTAAATATCAGATGGAAGAAATTTTATTATGTATATGTATTTACTAACGGGATACTGACAATAATACTTATTGCAAATTATGTAGGTAATATTGTCAGACAGTTAGGAATGTTTTTTTTTTTCAAATACAGAAAGTTGCAACCATTTTTTAGATATTTTTTTACCTCCGAGTTTTTCAACATTAACCCGTCTTTTGGTTTAATTTTTAATCTACAATGCACAACGACTATCAAAGCATTTGGAATCACACTATGTTTTTTTTTCTCATAAGTTTTCATTTTTCAATATAGTCACCATGCTAGCAATCGTGCTTGTAAAATTGTAATAAAAAATTATCATCCCACACTCACCGCCAAATCATTATTTAGCAAGTAAATTTTAATTTTTAATTCTACATGTGATAGAAAATAATAATCACCTATGGAATTTCATGCATTCCTGATTTTTCAAATTAATATTAAGATCACAACAAATATAGAAACAATTAATTCCCTCAGCGCGGTTATAACAAGCACATAATAATACTGTGCTCTTCTCTAGATTGTGTTTTGGCTATCAATATTTTTATTATTAATATAGATCGCATGCATTATTTAAATAAAGAGCGGTGTTATATAACATGTTGTTTGAAGCGATGAAACAAACAAAAATATGTTTATAATATCAAAGCATTGGTGGAATTTGTTACGGTTAACTAAAATATAAGAACACAATGAGATTTGAGATTCAAAACTAGTAAAATTATGATTGGAGCAGTTCAAGAAATGACTTGGGAACCCTCCCGCGCTGGAGCCCCCTCTCCCCGACCATATACTCGGCATCAGGGAGCATGCACTCCCAAACAGAAATTATCTGAAATATTAAGAAACAGAATAAAAAAGAATCATACCGCAGAAACATTCAGAGCAGTATAATATTTGTGTTAAAAGTCAGACTATTTTTTTAGCTACATTACCAGGTAGGTACATATCCCATTTTTTTTATATGCCAATCACTAGGCGGGAAAAAACACTTCATGACAACTCACGTCACGAATGGCATCACACTTTTAGTACAGTTCCTCACATACTGCACTATTAGGTCCTTCGTACACAGGGCTATGCAAATACCCTATATTTAAGTTATGAACTCACATCGCAAGCAACGTGTCGCGCACAGTCCGTACACATCGCTAATGAAATCTCGAGACCCATGTTATCACAGTCTTCATATTTGAAAATATCATGATGTCTAGGAAAGCTAGGAATATTCATGACATCAAACTGCCTACCAACATTATTGCAGAGCTCATGTCCAGCAGTCTTCTTAAAGGTTCGTTTTTTTGACATTTCTGTCGCTCGAACAATATTGCTGTCTCTTATGTCTTGCGTTGAAACAGCAATGAAACTTGGATGAAACCGGGTAGTAATTACTATTAGCAAATACTCAACTGACAATACCTCCAGCTCCTGACATTTGATGAAAACATGCTACACTAGCGTCCTCTAGCAGCCCGAGTTGTATAAATCGGTTTTTTGCATATATTTTCTGTGAAATATATTCTTAATAAAGCATAGAAATCGAAAATTCAAAAAATAAATATTAAGTAACCTAGAAATGATTTTTATCCTTTTTTGCTCATAAATGAAAAAATATTAAAGAGGCAATTAGGTTTGTACTAACAGCTAAGGCTCGCCAGTCACGCTCCGTCTGGTGGATTAGAAAGAGAATAAAACACTCGTATAATAAATTGTGATAAATTTTCTTTAAGTTCTTATTTTTAGACTTCTTTTTTTTGTTGGTATCTATGTAAAGATTGTCCATGAATATGACTTTAGTAATAAATACAATATGTCATAAGTATACAACATATTATATAAAGAGTATATAAGTTTAATGCAAATAATATAAGGATATAGTCACAGTGCCCACAGTCCTCACTACGGTTTCCTGTTCTGAGTACTTTTTGTTGTTGAACTAAATATCTGGTTTTCTTAAATTGTCTTCATAATAATAATAATAATAGTTGGATGATTTGTGTAGCGCCGTTTTTGTGAAAAATCACCTCAAGAGCGCTGATAATGTTTGCAAGTTGGTTGTTGTTCAGTTCACTCAGCCATGTTTTGACTGTAGTTTTAAATACATTAATTTCTGTTTTTAATTTTTATTTGATAGAGCATTATATAATTTCACAGCATTAAATTTATTATTACTATCTAAAACATGTGTTCAATTTAGGAATAATAAGTATATTTTGGCTTATTGACTTGGTTGAGTAATTATGTTGGACAGTGGAGTATTCAAATATCTTTTTTGAGTTTAAATAAAACATTATTTGAATAAAGTTATTGCACATTAAAAATTTGAAAGTTTTTAAATATTTCCCCGATGGAGTTCCGACGGGAACTTTCAGAATCGCCTTAATAACTCCTTTTTGGGCTAAGTTCAGCCGTTCTGTGAGAGTGCTCGAGGCAGATCCCCAACCTGTTATTCCGTACTCTATTTGTGATAGACACAAAGCATAATAAACTTTTTTAATATCGTTTATGTTGAGGATATTACGAATGTTTCTAAAGAAATACATGTACTTGGTGATTTTTTTTATAATGATGTCAATGTGTGAGTTCCATCTGAGACTTTTGTCAATTTCAATACTAAGATATTTTATGGTTTTGGAGTGTGTTATAGTGAGACGGGGTGTGATAATCCCGGATTAAGTTGATGGATTCCTTGGCACTTATGTAATTTAAGAGAATAGTCATCATTTAGGCTTAACATAAATTTATACATGCCTTAAATATTTAAATGTCCTCATTAAAGCATATATAAATACAAATTTGCAATAAGAATTGTGACTAAACAAGTCTAAAAATAAGAAATTAAAGAAAATTTCTCACAATTTATTAAATAAGCATTTCATTTCCTTTCTAAACCACCAGACCAAGTGCGAGCGTTGACCAGTGAGGCTTACAACTGTTAGTACAAACCAAATAGCCTCTTTATTATTTATATTCATTTATGAGAAAAAAATTAGTAAAATCATATGCAGGTTAGCTAATATTTATTTTTTGAAGTTCCAATTTCTACAATTTATTAATAATATATTCCACAGAAAATCTATTATAATGTATGGAAAAACCCAATCCCGCGAACGCAGGCCACTAGAGGCGCTAGTGCAGCATGTTGCCATATCAATGTATGGGAAATGTCAGGAGCTGGAGGTATTGTCAAATTTCTAAGGTATTTGCTAATAGTTTAATATATAAGGTTAAGTTGTTAAATTTACCTCGTTTGCGAATAGAGTGAGTTCTGTAGAGTCTTTAGCATCGTAATCATAGATAACTCTTGCTTTCTGTGAGCGGGGCGAACCCGGAGGGCTGTCGGGGATCTCCGACACATTGACGGCAGCGTACGGCTGTGGGCCCCCCAACCTGCGGCAACCACCAACCATCGTCTCATTCAAATTAATACATTGTCTTTCAACTATCTTACAAACATTGACCTGGCACTAAATATAATATACATCGAACGTTATACTAATATAGAATAGTATTGAGAACTACATACAAAGAACTACACAGATATGCCTCTTACTTCTCTACTCAATCAGGCTTGTGAACTTTATCATATTAGGAAATGATGGCACGTCTTGATCAAAGCTTTAATGAGGTAACAAAATTATGAATCGATACATTGGTGTCATTTTGGCTACTTCACATTGAATTATGATAAAATTTAAAAAAAAAATCTTCACACTTGATGTTGATGTAACAATAATTATATTATTATCGAAGAAAGCAATCACTATGTGGCTTGACAACAAACTTAAATAAAAAATTCTTTGTTTAAAAACATTTGAATTTATATATATATATACGTCGACCGGTTTCAGTTAATATTAACCTTCCTCAAGACTGTAATCATACAAACTAACTTAAAATACAGAGATATATATTGGGATAAAGATAGTAAAAGGGGGAAAGAAACAGCATATTAAAGTAGCACGGAGAATCAGAGGCGTCAGTAGAAGGGTTAGTAGAGGAGAAGGGAAGGGTAGGGGTTACATCGGAAGAAAGGGAACAGCTTAAAAATTGTACCCTTCTACCTACCCCTCTCCCGCCCAATCTCTGATGTTCTTTCATACTCTGATATGTTGTCCCTTTCTCCCTTTTACTTTCTTTATCCTAATATATACACATATCTCTGTATTTTAAGTTAGTTTATATGATTACAGTCCTGAGGAAGTTTAAGATTAACTAAAACCGATTGACATATGCATGAATTCAATAAAGTGTTTTAAACAAATAACTTTTCTCATTTAATTTTAATAATATTACGCATATTAGTGTCCTTTTTATGCTATTAAAATACGCCAATGGGTTAGATATGTATACTTTTTTATGTATTTTAAGTTAGTTTATATGATTACAGTCCTGAGGAAGTTTAAGATTAACTAAAACCGATTGACATATGCATGAATTCAATAAAGTGTTTTAAACAAATAACTTTTCTCATTTAATTTTAATAATATTACGCATATTAGTGTCCTTCTTTTTATGCTATTAAAATACGGCAATGGGGTAGATATGTATACGCATATCAAAAGTTTCACTCGGGCCATATTGCTCACATGCGTATTGATTATATTTCAATTCAGAGCAATTGATTTGCACATGTAGGAACTCCCCTCACCCAAAATAATTGTTACTTATAAATATAATACATACACATGCAAGATTAGTACATCACCACCGATATATACAAATCATGTTATTATATTGTCAAATGAACAAATACGGAAGTATTTGAACATTTTAAAACACAAATACTAATGAATTAGAGCTTGAACTATCTTATTTTGGACAGGTTCCCTCCGAATAACTAAAGCGGTCTTATCTTTCTTGGTACCTTCACTCTATAATATACATGAATTATTTTGGTGGTATTAGCTCAATAAAACTTTATTATTGTATTGATAATATAGAATTATTAATACAGAGATAAAGGGGAAAAGGTTTCATTTAAAATTGTAAATAATAATTGAATAGAAGCAATAAAAATGCCAGATTTTCAACGGTATTTAAATACATATTTTATTGAACCATTAAATACAATAATATCGAGATTCAGAGTACTAATATTAATAAATAATAATATAAAGATTAATAAGAGAAAACTGTTGAGTATTAATTAGTTAAATTATTGTGTATAATATGATTATAATTCACAACATTTAAATGCATAAAAAATGTATAATGAAATATTTTTCACTTAAAAATTATACATAATATAATCTGTCACCGCTTTCATGACTACACTTTCAACAATAATTACAAACTGGTGAACATTATCAAGGCCATGTTATATTGCAATGCACTCGAGATTCATGTATTGAAGATGTCATTATCTTCAATTAATTTAGTCTTATAATCTTCCGAGTAAATAACGAGTACTGGCTCGGCTAGAAAAACATTAGAGTTTATTGTGTTAGCTTATTAACTAATTAATGAACCATAATTTTGGAAGAGTTTTTCATTTTCAATATTTCAATAGACTTTATTGTTCATAATAGCTTCTTTAAGACAAATCACCAAATTAATCTTAATAAGCAACGAGGTTTCGAGCTATCGCTAGAATACATAAACTATATTTTAGAGAATCTATTTAACACATATAAAATGCAACTAAACATGCATACATAGAACAGATTGTCGACATACGAATGGTTAATATTATACATGACAATTTTTTTTTCGAATTAATAAAGTAATTATGCAAATAGGAAAAAGCTAGGCCAAAAGTTAAAAACATTACCAAGATATTCTTAAATAGTTAAATACAGATTAAGGTAGAAGGAAGATATATCATTTTGAATGAGATTATAGCGAAAAGTAATAATGTTACAATAGGTATTAGTAGGTTAAAGTATATAATTTAGGGGTAACATGCATTAGGTCACGGTGTGGTTAGTATGCGGGGTTAGTTGTTGCTGTTAGCAGATTGTTGCATGTCAGTAGCTTCCTGTAAATCAGTAGCTTGTTGCATGGTGGGTTGCGGATTCCCCTCCAAATCGTAATCTTCACTGTTGATTCGGAGACGAGGTGCATCGACCTCACTGCAAAGGACGTTTCATTTTACTATGCATGAAATTTTCATCAAGAGCAAACGATTCGGATAACAAGTTCATGATGGCTCAGTGGAAAGAAGAGATCAAGAAGATATAAACACTCGTGCAATAGGGAAATTTGTCTTAGATTCTGTACAAATACAATAAATTATTAATAACATTGAAAATATATATATATGTACAATGAGTGTATTGTTGCTTTACATCAACTATAATAAATGAGTGCATTGCATTTCCTTGGATACTTAACAATTATTATCATCATCACGTGTATTGATAAAAAATAATTCATTAAGTGCAATGGTATTATTCTTGAACTCAGCATCGCTATCAATTAAAAAAAACATGTAAACAAAGCATAAAGAATGATTGAAATTATGTTATGTTCTATTGAAAGAAACCGTGATAAGTTTTGTGTTCATTCAAACCATTTTCTAAACACAATATATGGTGATCTATAGCAAAGTGACATGCAATACTAATTTAAGGTAAAATATGTAGGTACCATAATCTCACCTTGATTTATTAAAAAAAATAAGTTTATTAAAACACTGTTTAAAAATCAAGGAAAATAACCATTCCACATTAAAACATCCATTTAACGTGCAAACAAAGTTAATATGTAATATACAATATTGCTTTTATAATATTGTAAATAAATCAAAAGTAGTATTAAATTCAAGACCACAACCCAAGCATATTTTTAATAATAAAAGACAAAACTACCCAGTAAAATATAAAAACATCTGTTGTAAAAATAAATTGTTACAATACACGTATGTATTCACTATTATAATGGAATAGAGTTGAAATTTAGATAAAATATTTTTAACCCAACCCTAACAGTGGAACCCCATTAATTCGAACATCGATAATTCAAAAAATGCGTAATTCGAAATTTTTTGGTAAAAAAAGTCCCCAGAAACTTTTTTCTTTTTTTAAATTCGAAATTTATTTTGGTACACGTACGAAAATTTTTCCATTAACTTCAAAAACTTAGTTTTTTTGAGAAAATAAATAATATTATTTTCTTAATCTGCATCTGACAGGCCGGCCACGGAGGTGAAACGCTGTAAAATTTCAATTTACGCGGTTATACATAGTCCTAATTGGTATTATTATTTAGTAAATCTGAAATTGACAGGCCGGCCGCGGCGGTTACCGGCGGTGATGTTTTAGATTTTTACAGAAATATGACGAATTTAGTTCCAATACCTACCTGAATTTAACGAACCAGCGGCGGAACTCAACTTTTCAGAGTTTTCTTTAAATTTCGAAATACCTATGTGGGAATTCGTAATTTGATTTTGAGGTCCCGTGAATTTCGAATTAACAGGGTTCCACTGTAATCAATAAATACTACCAATTTTTCATAATCAAGTGTTAAATTAATTTACTTAACCCATTAAAGTTAAAATGCGTTACATGAAATAAAAACAAGAAAATATACATATTCAAAGGCAATTTTTTTTTAACAGACTTTAGATTTTTGCATTAAAAAGGAAAATAACGTTTGGGTAATTTAAGTCGATTAACTTATTAACTTATTAGTTACTTTATTAACCTTTGAAGGTTTAAGGAAAAATAATATTGAAACAGATATTTTATTGATTGACTAACTAAATATCTTGAATATTACAAGAACATCAATAAAGAGATAACTTACGCAACAAGATCTTTCTGCAGTTCCTGTAGTATGTGGTGGCACTGTGCGTAGTGGCGCACCTGCGTGGCCACCAGCTCGTGCAGATGACGCAGGTGTGCGGCTCCGGAGCCAGCGATGCCCTCCAGCAGCAGCTTGGTTATCTCCGCCTGGCGATCGAACTCTGACTGTGCTACTCTTAAGTCACGCTCTGCCTGAAAAATGCCGAAAAATTCATTTAGTTTATGTCCGTTTAGATGTGTAATATATTGTATTTTAGTATAGCTGAAAAGATAAAACGATAGGATTGTGTTGTGGGCGTGTCTGTTTACCTGAAGTAAAATAAAATTGACCTTAGTTAGGGTAACTTGATAAAATATTTTCAAATGTCGAAGCCAGTGGCGGTTCGTGGTCTTTTTAACTGGGGGTTCAATCAGAAATTCAAGAGAAGATATTATATTTCGTCAAAATGTACTTGTTATCCTTTGGCGAATCGTCGGATACAGCGGCAGTCACATAATTCAAATAAAGTTGGTGGGAGGGGTACTGTAATAACTTGCGACTTGAGACAATACGGCGTTTGTCGAAACTATCTTAACTTAGGAATATAACGTCTTATCTAAAAAAATGGCTGAATTTTTTATATGAAAACAAAAGTATGCATTATAATCTGTTGGTTTTATCAGTAGATTTACAAATGCTATAAAAAGCAAATGGTTGGAGAAATCCAAGAATGAGAAAATATTTAAAGTAAAATATGTAATAACATTTAACTTGCATCCTTATTGCGCAAAGTTCAGCCGACCAACAAAGTGACGATAGGGCCATCTCGGTGACACTCATAAAATTTCCGGGGTCATGTGTCTTCAAACATTCCTCCTTAGCATTGAGCACAAATTTCGAGATAGTTCGGCCTAGGTTATTTAATTTCACCGTCAGGGAGATTGTGTCGTTTTTTTTTTGTATGAAGTATTTGCTTGGGATCGTGAGCCTATATGTGTTGAATCCAATCAACGCAACACCTATGAGAATATCGCGTTCCTCCTTGACCGTAGTATTCGGTTGCGTGGGCTTTAAATGCGGAATTTTAACGGCGCACTGTTTATAATGTGCTTATATTATTATGCAAGTCAGTCTTATTTTCTCATTATTTTTTTGGGATTACCGCACAATCGTTCTTTAGAGAAAACCGCCACTGGTCGAAACTCTTTCTTGAACGGGTAATTAATGAATTTCATTGGCCTGTCTGGGAACTTGGAGTCCAAAGTTCTTATATAAATTGGAAATAGCAGTTTTCTTTCAAATTGATATAGATCAGACTTTTATTGATTTATCTCTTCAGTGCAACGAGTCTTTTATACACATTCTTGAAGGACAAAATACTTGTCTTTTGTGTTGTTAAAAGTCAAAAGATTTATGTTTTGTGTTTCGGTAGTCAAAAGAATATATCGTGAGCATACAAAAAAAAAGTCAAAGTTCTTGTTTGTTGGCAGATTGAGATTGAGGGTTTCCGCATGGATGCAGGCTCTTAGTATCGCAAGATAGGATATTCTTTAAACAAACAATATTTTATTTTATAAAGGTAAAAAAAAACTCTTATTCGCGAAGCTGTAAGTTTGTGTCTATGCAAAGGACTTCATCTTAGTCAGCCAACGGACAGAATCTTGACTCGGCCACTTTTCGTCGTATGTTCACGATATGTATTTTGCATTTTGTATTATTTATTGACGGTTACTGGTCCTTAGTGTTGTTCAAAGTTAATAAAATGTGTAGTATTTTTGAGTTGTTCACAGTCCAAACAAATGAGTCAGGGGTTGTTTGAATCTTTAACAAGATTTAAATTAGAGACATTTTTTTAAAATTCAGTGAGTCAAGACAGACGATCCAGAACAAAATAAATTTATTTTGTAAACATGTAGAAAAACAATCATAGAGACACATAACTGAAAATAATATAGGGAGACTGAACAAACATCTAATAATAATTAATAGAATATTGAGAAATTTATGCAAATATTTAGACAAATTAGATAGCAAAGAGAAACACAAATCAATACATTCATTTTAATAAAATAAAAAGCATCTCTATAAGCCAACCATTGTTCAAAGCAGCATTTTAATCGGAGTTCAGACATATCTATTTACCTGCTCTAACATTAGCTCTGGTGTGATACCATCCTTCTCGTAGCATTAAAACAAAATAGAAATTCATTAGTTTTAATTACAACAAAATATTTTCCCTACAAAATTACGCGAAGCATAATTAATTTTTTTTTAATGCACTCCTGCTAATACGATTGGTTAAAAATTATAAAATCTTTTTTTGCAACAATTTTTTTTAAATGATTAATTTTATATATTACAAAATTATGTCAATGTTATTTACATTGCATATCAACAGAATGTATAGGTGTACATTCTATCTATAACTTGGAATTTATAAACGCTGTTGCTCTTTCACCGCACCTACCTTACATAATGCAAAATGTAAATATGTAAGACGTAAGTAATAAACAAATATAAAGGAATAAGAAAATTTCCAAAAACATGACAGCACAATAAATTTTAAATGACCTTCCCCAAAAAAGCGGTAACCATCACAAAAATTAAAAGGTTTACTTTTTACATAGAAATCATTAAGAGGAACGGCTGCGCGGCCTGTTTCATACAAAACTTAATTTTTTATTTGAGGCCAAAATACTCACCTAAACCTGATGATTTTTTTCATTAAAAAGTAAAGTAAATATCTAGTACGGATTAGAAGTAATTTATTTATTTTTGTTTTACATTATGAAATATAGGCCATTAAAAGAATTGATTTTTCGCAGCTTTATCAATTATTTGGGGGTTAACGGTGATTAAAAAAAAATTTACCCGGTCTGCTTTGAAAATATAATGAAATATAAAATAGTATTTTTTTTTTTAAATATTAAAATAAGCATTATGGTGGAAGCTAAATTCAACTAAAAATGACCAATTTACGTTGGAACACAAATTTGCCGTACATAATTTAAAATATCAACCCGAAAAAAGGTTTTTTTTTTAAATGTTTTGTTTTATATTTTTATTTACGTAATCATATTTACATTGCAAATATGACAATCTTTTAAAAAATGCAACAAACCCGCAAATAATTTTCTGAGTTGAGTACGTCATAATTCAAAACAAAAATAAATAAAATACTTCTCATATGTACTAGATATTTGCTAAACCTTTAATTTAAAAAATACATCATTCAGTTTGGATGGATATTTTGGCCTCAAATCCAAAATTAAGTTATGTATGAAACAGGCAGCGCAGCCGTTCCTCTTAATGCCATGGACAATTTATCTATCTAAATTCATTTTCTCGGGGTCCATCACACATTATAATCAGCATGAAAATGCGTTGTTTTTAAATGCCTTCAGTGGCGCCAGGACTTTTTTTCTGATTTTGATGATTTCCAGAACTATAAAAACACCAATAGAAAACGTTTATGGAATATCACAAAAATCAGGAAAAGTGGTGACAAGCCGTAAGACCATGAATTTTTGCACCGCATCAAGAATGGAAATTACAATATCCCAAATTAAATCACTGTCAAAGTTAATTTCACAAAATGGCTTTTTGGTATTTTCATCATTGTAATATTTTTGGGGTAAGTCTTTAATTAAATATAGGAAATATTTTTACTTCAAAACAGTGTCGAGATAGATAAAAATATGAAGAAAGTGACATAGAAAATGAATAAAAATAATGGCTTATAGACTTACAGACTGCTGGCCAATCATACTGCGAGCTTTGCGCACTCTGTTTTTGCATGCATCAAGATCTAGTCTGAAAATATTGTAAACAAAATATAAAATTATTATAATATTTGTTCCAAATTGCTTTCACGGGCAAAGTGAAACTGACATTCAAATGTTCAACCAAACAAATTTATATCCATTTTCACACTATGGGAAACAATTACTTAGGGTGATATTAACGTGTTTAACGTTAATTTGGTGAATTTTGGGGACCACATAAAATACTTATTCCAAACATATTCATAAACCTTCTGTTATTTTTTCCGTAAAACCACCTGACCACTGTTTTTTAAAAATTTATTTTTGTATATTTTATGCATTGCATTTTTTTATTAATTTCACTTCTCAAATACTATTTATGTAAAAGCCCCCTGGGTGTTAAAATAAATAAATATTTATAGTTAAATTCTTTTGTTAAATTTATTATTTGTTATCAAATTAAACACTCAAACTTTGTCTAAACCACATTTATTATTACATAGTGTATACACTTATAACTTGCCCTGAGGATGGAACGGTTGTTCCGAAACCGGTAGGCGTATAATATAAATGTGGTTTAAACAAAGTTTGTGTGTTTCATTTGATTATAATGGATAACCACAAAGTAATAGCTTCATACAATAGTATATTATTATTTGTTCTTTAAAGAGAAAAAAAAAGAGACGGCCTCCATGGTCGAGGGGTAAGGCTCTCGACTACGAATCCGAAGGTCGCGGGTTCAAATCCCGGCGTGCGCAAGTAAATTTTATTTTAATTAATTTGTGCTGTTTCACAATTAATTAATTTAAAATAATTTATAGTATATTTGCGCACGTTCCAGAGTGGAAGATACTCTCAGTATCGCCCTGGTGAAAGACCGCCATTCAGAATTGAAACGTTGCTTGAAATGGCTTATAGCCGTGTTTAGTGACCAGATCTGAATAGCCAGGTATTTCCCCACCTTCATCTTCCCCTTCCAAATACCTTCAGCCTCACAACATTTCCCAATTGGGGATGCCATAGTCTCACTGGCTCCAGATGGTTGGGAGCAGTTGAGACTCTTGTGCGGTAATCATGTAAAAAAAAAGAAGTCACAAATAACCTGAAAATATTGAAAACCTCCTGCTACCATCACTAAAAGCGGAAAATATTGTGCAATGATGGAGGTCTTAGCTGACAGAGGATTGAACCCGAAACACCTGTGCAGGAACCGGACGCATTTGTCCGCTCGGCTAATAGCCGATTGAATTTGTAGAAATCCGAAATATTATCCAATAATGTAACTTTTTTTTTTTAGCATTGTTCATTCACTAGGAGTGCAATATTCAACAAAGTGCCCACATGCAAATTGATTATAAATATTATAATTAACTGCAGAATTCCAATCAGTGAACAGAAACGCCATTAAAAATAATATCACTTGTTATGACAGCAAGTTATTGTTATAGCATACTTAAGGCTTCCTGTTATGAAATGAATAAAGCATTAATCCAAGTTACGTATGGGTTATTAGGTCTTATCATTGTCAATATAATAATAATTGCGACTTTGAATACTAATAAACACAAACAACGGCTCTACAAAAGGCTCCTCAACAAAAAATGGAGTAAGTACCTATGCAGTATTTTGTGTTATAAATCTGACAAAAACCTGTATTCAGTTAACTCGTGCTACTATGAATCATTAAATTCAGTTAAATCACAATTTTTCATTAGTTCTGTCGACTCTAGGTGAACAATTCTGTGCATGCACGAAATTGTAGGTAATTGCCAGGTACGTAAACTCTTCTATGGTCTAATATAGCTCAGGCTATTGACGGCCTCCATGGTCGAGGGGTAAGGCTCTCGACTACGAATCCGAAGGTGACGGGTTCAAATCCCGGCGTGCGCAAGTAAATTTTATTTAATTAATTTGTGTTGTTTCACAATCAATTCATTTAAAAATAATATGTAGTATATTTGCGCACGTTCCAGAGTGGAATATACTCTCAGTATCGCCCTGGTAAAAGACCACCATTCAGAATTGAAACGTTGCTTGAAATGGCTTTTAGCTGTGTTTGGTGACCAGATCTGAATATTCAGGTATTTCCCCACCTTCCTCTCCCCCTTCTCCATCCCCTCACCAATACCTTCAGCGACACAACATTCCCCAATTGGGGATGACATAGTCTCACTGCCTCCAGACGGTTGTGAGCAGTTGGGACTCTTGTGAGCAGGTATAGAGATATACAAAAACATATGGCAAGCTATCACAAAGTTAACTCGTTCGTTGCCGGCTTTGTAATACGTAAGATTGACATATGCCATCTTTGCCGCCTTTTTATGTACATGAAAAAAGTAATTTGGCTTGGTCCACCTGAGCGGTGGGTGGGAATACAACAATGCAACTCCCATGAGTAATCGGTAGCGGACTGGTTAAGCAATATTTGTGGAAGTTGGGTCTAGGATAAAATGTGTATTTAAGGATAACTAAGTTGTATTCAAAATTCAAATAAATAACTTCAGGGAAGGAACTTGGTATGACCCTCATGAATGCTCACAATTTCACATTGAAATATTGTTTTTTTTTTTAAGAAAGATAAACCCGGGCATGGTTATGAAAAAACCTGACAATATTTGAAAAACTCCTACTACCATCAAGCGGAAGATGTTGCTTGTCCAATGATGGACGATTGTTGAAATGACTTTAACTATAGTTACTTTACCCAGAGAGATAGATACTATCAGTATCGCCCTGGTGAAAGACCACCGTTCAGAATCGAAACATTGCTCGAAATGACTTTAACCGTGTCTGGTGACAAGATCTGAATAACCAGGTACTTCCCAACCTTCTACCTTTCCCTTTCTCTTCCCTATCTCCACGTCCTCCCCATTCGGCCTCACAACATACCCTAAACAGGAATGCCATAGTTCCGCTGGCTCTGCGGTGTTCACATAAAAAAAGCAATAATTGACAACTAGATCTCAAAAGCAAGGTTCTATCAATCTTCTTCTATCCCTACTCCATCGCATCAAAAATCTCCAATATGTGTGTCTGGTCTCAATGGCTCAGGAAGTGTAAACTAACCTTTTGCTCTCCAGAACACCCCTCTCCTTGAAGACAGTCTTCATCTCTCCATCCAGAAACTTGCGTAGAGGCTGTATGTAGCACAAACCCGCCGTGCCAATCATGTCCCTCTCGCATTGACCCAGCTTCTGCTGGTAGGCCCCTACCTTGATCAGGGCGCTTCCATATGGAGTTCCCGAACCAAATTCATTGCCAGCCTGAAAACAAACAATCATTAGTCAAGATTATAAACAATCATCGCATTTAATACTCCAATACAGTATGAAAACTTCGTTAAGATGAAGATGATTCAATAATACTCTTCAACTGAATAGCTCAATGCGTCTGAACTTGTTTACAGGACAGGATATACATTCCCTAGAATCTATGTCTCTTTTCGTTTCTCTGAAAATTCTGCATAAGAGTGTTTTAGGAGAGAACCTGGGTTTTGAAGTGCACTGTATTGTAGGAAGAAGACACATAATTAGAGCTTGTAGCTGAATAGCAGTGGCGGTCGGTGACTTTTTGTCGAAGGGATGCTGGACTATAAGTACGAGGTCTGTTCAAAAGTAAAGGTGAATTATGAATTTTCGCGGGCTGTGTACATTCGATTATCGATTTTTTTTTTGTTATGTTGGTACACATATGTTAGCATTATCAGCCATTTTGGATTAGTGGTTTGTTTTTGACAACTAAAAGTTAGTCACGTTTTTGTGTGTTCTTCGATTTTTTTTTACTTTAGGTTCATTTTCTGAGGCATCATCAGTCCGATTGAAGTGAAATTTTAGATTTGATTTATTTTCTATGTCCTTATCAGCATTTCTTCAAAAAATCCAAAAAATTGATTCTTTTTAGAAAAAAATTGTTAATCCTATGGAGGAATTTCCTAGTTTTGGTCAGAACTTGATACCCGTTTTCTGGGTCATCAGTCCGATTGAAGTGAAATTTTAGATTTGGTTTGTTTTTTATGTCCTTATCAGGATTTCTTCAAAAAATCCAAAAAATCGATGTTCTTAGCTTTTTTTCAAAAGTAAAAAATCAAAGAATACACAAAAACGTGACTAACCTTTCCAGTTGTCAAAAAAAATCCACTAATCCAAAATGGCTGATAATTCTAACATATGATAATAATATGTGTACCAACATAACAAAAAAAAAACGATAATCAAATGTACACAGCCCACGAAAATTCAAAATTCACCTTTTCTTTTGAACAGACCTCGTATATACCTACTATCAAATTTAACATACAAATCTATAAACTAGCCCATGAACATGAAGCAATTACTGACAAAAATAGTCTGTCTAATCCAAAATTTCTTAAATGTCATATAACAAAAAAATCCACGACATAGGTACCTGAGTTTTCATTAACTTAAAATTGAGCTCGATTTGAAGCTCCTTCTTATTTATTTCTTGATGCCATGTTCAAAATGTTATGTAAACAAATGTTTAATCGTTTTAAAAATAATCCACCCGACTCGAAATATGTATGCTATTCTGTGCATTGTGCCAACAAGCATTAAAGTCATTTTTGTATGCTGGATGCTCTCCTTAAAAGCATATCCAGTGTTCGAAGATATTAGAAGGGGGGACTTAATGCGCATGCGCCTAAGTGTTTGACTTTCGTACTTGACTTAGGGATACGGATTAGAACACAGTATCCACGTCATCCATACAGCACCATCTGTGTGTTTCTGTGGATTAACATTCGAGCATTGAGAATATGTAAGTATTTCAACTTGCTCCGTGCGTCGTGTCGTTGTGTGTTAAATCTTTGAGGACAGGATAGTGTTGAATTGCAGTAGAGCTGTTTACGGCTAGAAAAAAATCTCTGTTTCTCCAAGGAAAAAATACATCAAAAGCGTTTTGACCCTAAAACACAAGGGATGCGGAGCATCCACAGAACATATGGACGGACCGCGCCTGCTGGATAGTAACTTGTATATGGGTGTAAATAAACAGGGGCGTGCAGTTCATGGAGGATGTAAAACTGTACATGCCCAGATAAAAGAAAAATGAAAATAAATTTCAGTAAATTTATGAAAAAAGATTGGCGATTATTATGAAAATTAAAAAAAAATGTACACAGAAATTATTTCCCTACTTTTTTTCTTGGAGCGCGCATAGCTTTGTAAGCTCTAAGAATATTACAATCCACGCCCCTGAGAATAACATAACGGACAGAAAGCATTTTTTAGAGTTCATGTCTCAAAGTTATATATAATAATAATAATAATTATTCGAAACACACTTTATTTAACAAAAACATTTAAGAAAGTTTTGAATGCGCAACTAGGAACAAATCCCGTTTCAGACATATTAATATATGCATGAAAGAATATAAAAGATTCCATAAAGCAAATTTAAAAAAAAAAGAGTTGTTTTTTTCGTTTTCGATATGCATTTTTTTTTAGTTTAGTGTAGAACAATAATGAATTACATACGAAGGTTTTATTTAAAATTGTACATATCTATTAATCACCATATGTTCACTTTTGACCCTCCCTAAATGGAGATAAAATATTAAAAAAATATAACACAATGTATTTGGCCTAAATTGATATGTATCATGAAACATTACAAGGCATTTACGAAAATCCACTTCACAGGACAGCTATTATTTGTTCATATAATCTAAAACATAATGTGGTAAAGTAAAGGAAAATAATAAGTTTTTCACAAACCTCAATCATATCCAATCCGAGATATTCCAGATTACTCAATCTATTCGGTTTCTTCTTTTCAATCTTTTCGAATATAAAGTCTTCCACCCTGTTGCCAGGATTTGGTGTGAGGACGGCCACCGTATCTCTGACCAGCTTCTCAGTCCATTGCCTGGTCAAGTCAGACTTCTCCGCCAAGTTCTCAAACTGGGCATCGAGCTCTGTTTTTTCAGACGTACCCAATTTTTCTTCGGTAAGCTGTAAGGTTTAAACGATCGATTTTAACTCACGTAAATCATATCCATGCATCAGTCTAATCATTTATATATGCGATTTTATTAAATAAATATCCTTTGTTTCTCAATATAATGGTGAAATTGCTAATTTTGAGAAAGCGAGAGATTCTGAGTCACTCATTACGCCTTGAATGACAAGAGTGTATTGATACTGCTGGTGACGTAGAAATTATTTAAGTATGTAGCTAATATTAATATTTACCTGAACCACTCTGCTGAGAGCTGTGCCAGCTTCTTTTACTAACTTTTTCACGTTGAAATCCATTTTAATATTTGACACCTGTCAAACCTCCGCAAGATCCTGTATTGATTTTATAAAACAAAACCCATAGATAAACTAAC
This sequence comes from Halesus radiatus, assembly GCA_022606495.2. Taxonomy (NCBI): domain Eukaryota; kingdom Metazoa; phylum Arthropoda; class Insecta; order Trichoptera; family Limnephilidae; genus Halesus; species Halesus radiatus. The sequence continues at coordinate 76,783 of JAHDVE020007749.1, forward strand.
CATAATCTTGGCCAATTGCCATAATCGAAAATGGAAATAATAAAGTATGTTTTTCGTGTAGGTTGCATTATTGATCACATAAAAGTCTCTTCTTCTCTTTTTTATGGCCCTTCAACCCGTTGGGGTACGTTATCGGCAAAAATGATAAAACAATATGAATTCTTTGCTTGAGTGTGATATAGCCTTTTGTAATCACCTAAAATAAATGACCGAATTCACCGAAATATTTAGATTTAAAATGTGCATTTTAAATAATAGGAATTCCCAGAATAGACCGGCCATAAAATGAATTTAGTACAAAGGCTAGCCGAACCTATTGTTAGAAAAATCGTAACTAAAATAATATAATTTAACTGCTATTTTGGGAAAGTCCGCAATTCCTTTGTGATTTTATGGGACGACAATAAACACCTCAAAGGAATTGAGCCGCCCGACGGAACAAAGGCCGCTGAACAATGCAGGTTAAAAGATAATACCTACAGGTAGACAGGTAAACAGAAGGACAGTGGGCTCTAGGAGACAGTCAGGTGCAGTCTTCCACCGAGGAAGCACGAGTCGAGTGAAAGCTTCCACCGAGGAAGCACGAGTCGCGTGCAGTCTTCCACCGAGGAAGCACGAGTCGTTGCAAGAGTCCGCCCAGGACGGAGAGTCGGTTGCAGTAGTCCGCCCAGGACACACAGCCAAGTGAAACCTTCCGCCCAGGAAGGTTCCTATTCTCTCTCCTTGGAGAGGCCGCCCAGGTCCTCTGACGACGAGGGAATTCGCTACGGCGTAGATGGGGCAGGACGTCCCTGCTTGCAACATTATACGGGGACCAGCAGAGGAGCGACGAGAGCGGCGTTTGTTTCTTACAACGGAAGAGAGCCGTGTTCAGGCGCATTTTCGGCCAAGCTGGCATCGACGAACTGTGCCCGGAGTTTATAGGACTAATGAGGCCCCGCTACAGGGAATTATTAGAAGCGGGTCTAATCTTCGGAGCCTACACCATGGAGACACTTACTGCGCGGGTAAATAACATCGACTTCCCGAAGGAGCCACTGTTCCGTACGTCGCCTCCCCAACCACAGGACAGGGGACATAGACCCAGTAACGACGCTCGA